>JARHVA010002617.1:830000-922500 GCA_037957365.1 Torreya grandis
ATCATTATCATATATGTAATATTTTTCATAATCACTCTCATTTTTATATTCATTAGTGTACTCACTATCATATTCATTAGTGTGCTCACTATCATATTCATTATCACTTCCATCATTGCTAGGGATATGTGTAAGAGAAACTTTAATTCTTTTCTAATATGCACTAAATCATCATTTGAAATTGGAATATAATGTGCATCTATGTTATCCATGTATGAAATACATGCAATATTTTCATGTGCAATATGAGAAGTAAGAGAAGGAGATTTTTCATTTGAACATTCTTTTGATAAAGTAGAGTTAAGAACATGATATGTATCATTTGAACTATTCATTGGTAATTTGATTCTATTGTGTTTATATAATTTTAATTTGAACATTGAAGTAGCAAAAGAGAGAGAGAGGTTAGGTTCACATGCAAGCAAATTATCACCCATAAGAGGTTCACTTGGAAGTGCATGACTAATTTGTTCATTTGGTGCATTGTGCATAGGAGAATGAGGTTAGAAGTATCTTTCACATTTATCAAAATTATTTTCTTTAGAAGAAGGAATAAAATAAATGGGTTTTAGAGAAAAATATTCACCTATTTTGTTTCACCATCATCATTGCATATATCATCATATCCTTTATTAAAAAAAAATAGTCATTATCTTCACTATAAATGAAATCATTTTCTATAGTTTTAGCTAATGTGCAAATTTGCAAATTTGTCCAATCATTGTCATAATTATAAGAAAATTTGAGAAATTTATCTATGTAATGAGAGGAATGAATTGCCTTTGTGGCCATTTTATTTCTTTCACCAAAGAGAATTTTGAAAAGTACTATGATGCAAATAAATGCACAAAGAACTACTTTCATTGAAAATTTGAAATTACTATTGATTATCCAAACAATTTGCAAAAAATTCAATTTTTTTTATAAAAATTGTAAGGAAGGAAAACTTGAGGTTTGAGGACCTAGTTTGGAGATCTAGGGTTTTTAGATAGGTTTTAGAATTTTGGAAAATTATGTAATAATTTTAAATTCTAAAAATATTTTTTAATAGAATAATGGCGTAAAAATTAATACAAAAAATTAGATTTTTGAAATTAAATTTTTGCATAAGAAACTACTAATTTTTAAATTTTGAATTTATTTTTGACAAAGTAAATAATTTTCAAAAATTTCAAAATAGTTTTCTAAAATTTGCAAGGAAGGCTTAAGGTTTAAAGACCTAGTTTTAAAATCTAGGATATATTGCTAGGGTTTTAGAATTTTTTGAAAATTATGCAATACATTTAAATTATAAAAATATATTTTGAATAGGAATAATGCACAAAAAATTATATAAAAATCAAAATTTTGGAAATAAAATTTGTGCCCAAAATATGAAGGAAAAATCCCAAGTGTAGCTAGGTTTTTAGGTTTGTTAGAAGTAAGTCGGGTTCACGAAATGTTTTATTATTATTATGAATCCAATGTTTAGATCCTAAATAATAAGGGTCTAAAATAATAAGAAAAACCTAGTTTAATGGGGAAAAATATAGATTTTAAAAAGGTTATTTTACAAAAGGAAGAATAATAAACTTATCTTAAATCAAGCTAAAATGAATGATTCCAAAGCTGGTAATTGAAAAGCAAGACTGAGACACTATCAATATTCTAGAATTGGCTTTCATTTTTTAATTAGGTAGGAGTGTTAAAATAGGGAACCTTAGTATGTGGTTTTATAGTCCCTCCTCTATGTTGTTTTCCTCATGATCTAAGCTTTCTCATTTTTATTCATCAAGTTAGTGTGAGCCCATGTACCAAAGTTTAGGGGCTAGAAGTTAATAGAGCTCACTATAAATCCATTTTAGTCTTCAATACCTATATCCATCTACATACCTGTAAATAATGAGTACATCACAAGTAAAAGGGGGAAAATTGGGTTAGGGAAAGAATGATCATATGATCTAGATCCCCTATTATCTTGATCATTACCTACTTTAACCCTCAAGCTAGGGTATAAGATCAAATGTAGTTCTCCCTTATGGAATGTGCATAATCAACATGCATGATAGATGAAAAAATGACTTTCATCTAGGCCCTTCCTTGATCAAGAATTCAAGTATATGTGTGATGTATAGAAGTTGAGCTATACTATTGACTAATTTTTATTTTGTCTAATGTGCCAAAGTAGTAAGTGTTAGATATAAAATGCCTTGTGTAGTCCTTTATATAGGAGAATTTTTATTTCAAATTTATGAGATTTATTTAAATTTTGATGACATTGGAAAAATTAAGAATGGATCAAATAAAAGGGGTAAGACCCATCTAATGGAAGAAATTAACCATTTAGGCTCAAATTAGATTTGGACATGAGCACAAGAAATTAGACACCCTGGGTTTCAGCATTGTAGTCCAATCTTAGCACTCCTATACTATAAGCTATGGACCATAGGGGATGGAATGAGCATGGTAAACCTAATCTAGCTAAGGTGTAATGACCATTTTAAAGGCTCAGGGTGATTAGGAATGGGTAAAAAAAAGATGGCTCAAGCTTAGAATAAGACCCGAATAGATAAAAAAAAATACATGGCTAATTGTGTAAAAATCTCATATTCTCCAGTCAGTGTCTCCTATGAAAGGACTATGAAAATACCTAATATGTGTGGTTGCTTGACCAATTTAAGGTGTATATATCTATGGTGTGTACTAGGCCAGACATTTCTCATGTAGTAGGAGTTGTTAGCAGGTTTATGAATAATCTAAGAAAAGAGCACTATGATGTAATCAAGTGGATTATCAAGGAATTAAGAGGGACCACTAATAGATGATTATTCTATGAAGGTTCAGATGTTAACTTACAAGGATATTTTGATGAAGACATGGCTAGAGATTTAGATGGTATGAGGAACACAATAGGTTGTGTTTTTACTATTGGTGATACAATAGTTAGTTGGATTTTAAAATTGTAGAAGATAGTTGTTTTGTCAACTATAGAAGCAAAGTATATTGTAGCTATAGAAGCTAGTAAGGAGATGATATGGATATAATAGTTCATGGAAGATTTGAGACGTAAGCAAGAAGATTGAAGGTTGTATAGTGATAGCCAGAGTGTGATTCATTTAGAAAAGAACTCATCATTCAACTCAAGAACCAAACATATATAGCTTAGGTATCACTTCATTAATTTAGTTTTGGAGGATGGCCAATTGAAGTTGGAAAAGATCCATACAAGTTAGAATCCTATAGATATGCTAAAAAAGTTAGTCACTAAAGAAAAGACGGAGAGTTTTTCAACTTCAATAAGTCTTCAAAGATAACAAGGAAGATGAGAAACATATCAGGGTCAAAGTTTAAAAAAAATTCTAAGGAAGAGTTGTAGTGATGGAGTTGTAACAATCAGTCTCCAAGTGGTAGATTATTAAATGGTGGAGCTTGGTCTTATTATAATGCTTGATTCTTGATATGGGGTTGTTTTTTTTTTTTTGGGCGGGGGGGGGGGGGGGGTGCGGGGGGCGGGGTGGGGGGTGGGGGAATGCATCCCCAAATATGGTCACCATGGGGGTATAAGGGGTAGTGACCTACTTGGAAGCCCCCCTAGTGGAGATTTGGGGGGAAAACCCCCAAAGCAATTTTTTGTTAAAAATGCATTATAAAATATTGTAATTTCATAGTAAATCTAGACCATTCACTATTAGGTCATAGATCTAATGGTAGAAATTATGTTTATTAATTTTTTCCATAATATGTAACCCTCCTTTGATATGAGGGCATTGTAATCATGATGGCATATTGTGTGTGAGTGAAGAGGATATTACAATGGTTGTATTGCAGGTTTTACCTTCATTTGTTGTTTTGAATAATAAAGACACACTATATTTTTGTGGACATAGCCCATATTGGATGAACCATGTTAAATTTGTGTTTTTAATATGTTATGTTTTATACATTTTATTTCTATTTTTAATTTATTAATATTTCTTTATATTCTATATTCCTAAAAATCATATGCTTCTTTGACCCATTAGTCATAAACAACATCAATGGTGTCTGAGGCTAATTATCCATCTTCCTAATAAATCACTCCTTGGTCATTGAGGTTGAGAGTCTTAGTGCCTTACACCATGGTGTTGTATATGTGGTTGATCTCATCCTTGAGGTTCACACTCTCTACATATGGGGTCCTTGGTCACTTGAGAGGGGGATAACTACCATCTCCTTGCCATTCTAAAAATTCATGTAGTGCCTCTTAAAGTGAATGTCTACATTATTTGATTAGAAGCATGGCCTTCTCATAAGCATTAGATAATTATCTTGTTCTCATAACTCAATCACCTGAAAGTTAGTGTAGAATTTGATGCCCATGATATCTATAATTGTACTCTTTATAATTCTTATCAGTTGTACTCGAGTCTTGACACCCATGAAAAGTACATGAAAGGTAGGATTCAAGGCTAGTCTACCCATCTTCTCCTATGTATTCTTGGTAAAATATTGACCTTGGTGCTTGTGTCCATGATTACCTCACATACATACCATCCATCAATGGTGTAATTCATAAGGAATTCTCAATAATACTCTGTATTTTGTGTATGCCTGATTTATCATGCCCACTCCATGTGTGGTGTAATGATTTCTACTAGATTTTTCACAAAATTCTATAAGACCAAGTTTTTTAATAGGGGCAAAATTCTTTCTATCTATAGGAGGTGCATGATCTTTGTTAATTATTGTATCTCCACCTCTTAACTATCTTACTTCTTTTGGGAAGTAACAAACTATGCTTCTAGATCTTGTGCTAGTTGGATATCTCCTTACAAGTTTTAAATTACACTCATGGCATATTATAATACATATTTTTGGTGTGATGGGTCTAGGTAAGGAAAAACTTTGGGTTCAAGTTGCGCTATGTGTTTAATTTGAATATTCTCCACATATTCTAAATGTAACTCAGGCATTAGCACAACTAGCAGTTGAGTGGTTAATCCACTATGAGTAGTCACCTATATCTTAGTTGTCTCTATATGGGTTATTTATGCCTTTAGAGTCTATTTCACCATTTTTGGCTCATATTTGATCATCCCTACACCTTATTTTCACCAAAACTACCTTGGATCAAATTTTTGTATAAGTCAAGGCATTATTTGACCTTATGAGATCCTCAAAAATAACCACACATGGAATGTGTAGGGAAGTCACATTGATAATGCTCTGTTGAGCCACTCTTATAACATGAGTGAGGTGAGAACCTTTAACCACTGCATCCTCCACCTCACCCTCTAGCACTTCATTACATTCCAAATCCTATGTTCTATTGGCCATAGCCTTCATTTCTTTGGTTAGCTTACCCTGTAACTATTGTAATAACCTACCTTATGCCTCTTTACATATTCTCATACATTTCATCAATCACTTAAAAATCAACTATTATATGGGTGTAGGCATCACATAACCAAAAATATATGGTTGTGTTAACTTGGTTAGCAAATTTCAATAATGGGTAGTTGTGAACATCATATGCCTCTCAATAGACTTCACAACTTAGAAGTAATGTGTGTACATTCATTCAAGGGAATTTATTCCTATTATGTCCTTTCTCTTCACATTCAGTGCACCATAATCCACTTTGATCATCTTGTGATGAGCTAGCAATAAGATTTTAGATTTGGGAGGACATGGATGTAATATGTACCTCCATAAATGGGTTAATCCTAGTATCAATGCTTTCAACTACCTTAGATCTAAGCATGGATTCAAGTTATTCACGAGGGTCTATAAAGGTCTTCATATAAAGTACTCTTTTGAATGGCATTAAAACCCCTCCAATTAACCATTGTGCATACTAAGAATGGTGTATGTCATAAGGTGGCTTTGAAAAAAGAGTCTTAAACCTTTCATAATATAGGTGCATGCTTTCTGAGAGTCCTTGGGTTATCTCTTTTAGTGTGGTGATGCTCTATTGTTCAAACTATGTAATGTCAAATTCCTTAAGGAATGCCTCCTTTAGGGTTTCATAATCTACCATAGCCTAGTTAGGATCAAATTTCCTATACCAGGTATGGGCATGATCTAGTAAAGTGGTCGTAAACTAGGTTACCTTACACTTCAATTAGTTTATGACCCGAGATCACCATTATAGTTAACACTTGAGCACATGCTCTGTGGAATTATCCATTTCATAATAATCTAGCAAGTGCATGTCTATTTCATCGCATATTTTATTTTGGGGAAAGTTGACATATGGGGCACTTATCCTCCTGGTGTCTATCTTGGTGGTGGTCCTCCAATGCCTCTAGCCATTAGGTTAGTCACCAACCCCATTATTAATACTAACACTATTGATGTTGATGGCACTATAATATTGACTTGTGATATTGGACCACTTTCTATGGGTTGTTACCCACTTTACATCACTAACATCAATTTAGGTGGGATGTTTATGCTTAAGTTCTATTATGGTGAGCTAACGCCCAATGGTATAGATCTAGTTTTTCTCACCTCCTTGTAGGTGATAATTTATTCAATCACAAAATTACACCCAAAATTTTCAAATCATGTAAAATTTATGTTGATAGTATGGTTAATTATAACCCTTGTACATTATTCAAGTGGGGAATCCAATACATGAGCATAAGCCACATGTTCAAAGGGGTTAGGTGAATTAAGTGTATATTTAGTCACCAAGTCTTGTAAGAACCCAGTGTATTCTATAGCCATCAACTATTGAGCTTGTTTCATCACTTCATTATTTGTTTACTCTTTATGCTACTATAGCTCAAGAGATCCTTCCCCATGCCATTCCTTCTTGCTACAAGTTCTCTCAATAATTCTAGGTTATATATATTCCATAATTCTATGTCATTTCTTGTTATAAGTCTATCTACTGAGCTCTTAGGTATCGATCTACTTGTCCCCTTCCATTGTGCTTCACCTTCACATCCCATTATCCTCCTTTGTAATGCTCATACATGAAAGGAATTTATCCTTCCATTCTTAAAGTTTCAAAGCTATAATCCACCATTATATTATTGAGTTTAAACCAAACTCTTGCATAAATGTGCATCTAGGTTTTCACAAAATATGATACTCTACTTCCTCAGGGCATGAGTATGTTAAAACTAGAAACTAAAACATGTAACTATTTAGTGCTCCTTGCCACCATTTATCTACTGCTCTAGTCTAGGTGGCATCTAGGGTATCAAGTCTCTCTATGCACTCCTTCATCCACTCATAACATTGTCCATAACTCCTCTTTTTATTAGTTGTATATGCAGCCAACCACTAGTATAGATACTTAATAAATTCAAATAAAAATACCTCATATAGAGCATCATATAGATTTTTCCAAACCTGCTTTCTTGGTTTTTCTCCTCTACATGTTAGATGCTTTATCATAAAGCTATATTCTACATTTTACAACTAGAACTCAATGTTTTTTAGGGATATTTGAAGAATTTTTCTACCATACCATTTCAATAATAAAATTCAACATGTGTCCCAATAATAGAACCAAAATGTTATAGAAAAGTTAGGTGAACAAGGTATGTTTAAGTCAATTTTAGACTGATTAAAACTAGGTGCAAACATAGGGTTGTATTTTTGTGCTCGACATTTAACACTCATCTATGTTGACATAAATTCACATAAGGCACATGCCTTATGTACTCACCTAAAGTACAATAGATACATAACTAGGGCCCACATTGGGCTAGTTATGCCATGGCACAAAGAATCAATTATGGGACTTGTTCAGTTGAGAAAAATGCTTAAATAGATTCATTATCACACCTTAGTGACCTATAGGTGAAAGCCTTTAGGGAGACTAGTTTTATATTCATAAGGGCACAAGCCTTAGTTATAATAATCCTAAAGTCATATAGGCACTTTGAAGGGTTTAGGAACTACTCTCACTTCAAGTATTCATACTTAGGCTAGCACTTCTTAGCCAAATAAGGGAAATTTGGCATAGGATTTCTCTATGCATAGGTTATTTCTATAATATATGCTAACATCATCAATATTATATGGATACTATTAACATCATGAACCAAAATCTTTCAAATAACATTCTTAATATAAATGTATGAAACTTAAAACATTACAACCATTGCGCATTCATATTTCAACACCAAGGAAGTATAAACATAAAACATTATATGATACATAACAAACTTCTTGATTAATCAAAGTTCAAATATAGAAAGATTCCATTACACTTAAAAATAGAGTATATTATTAGCTTAAAGTACTTAATGGCCTAGAGACTCACAAGCAAGATTTTGCATTATAAATAGAGCCTTAATGGTATCTATGCTACTCCTCAATTTTATAGAATCATATTATAATATATATAGACAAATTATCTAGAGACTCACTACCTTGATTTGAATCTCTTCACTTTGATATTTTGAGCTCCTTTTGTAGCCTATAAGAACATCTCTGATAGGGTAGAGTGTGCATGTTAGGTGATGAGATAGTCCTTTGTTGATCATTCTGCCAGTTCCATCACCTTGCACCATTTATGTTATGGTCACCACACCTTGTCTAACCTATAAGATGGCCTGAGAATCCTATAAATGTTTATCCACCTACCAACTAGTACAAGGTAAGTGTTGATTCCTCTAGTTGGCACCAAGATGTAAAAATAACAATCATTCAAAATAATCACCTCACACTGAAGTGTCAATTGTGATGGTGCAAATCCCATACTTAATGAAATAAGGTCCCAACATCCTATCCCACCACTTAAATTTGATCAAAGTGACATGCCATCCCTTGGTTCTTCACATACAAATTCCATGTATGTTGAAGTCATCATTACCCACCATAAAATCAAGTGGGTAATCATAGATAATGGTTCTAGCCTTAATATTATTCCATTGAAGTTTATCTAATGTTTGGGATACATTATAATATATTTGAAGAATGATACCATCACCATTAAAGGATATGATAATACTTACGAGAATTCATTAGGTATAATTTCCTTTCCCATCTAGGATGGGCCTATCATTCATAGTACCCTATTTCATGTTATTAACCTTGACTTTTCATATAATCTCCTCCTTGTCCACCCATGGATCTATTAGATATGTGTAATTACCTCCATGATACATCAATGCATAAAATGTCCCAATTATATGATGGAGTTCAATACTATTAGGGATCTACAACCTTATCAATATTATAAACATTTGGAAGAAGAGGGTTACCAATACACTTATTATCCTAGAGATGAGCATGCGATCAAAAAGGATAAGCAAGTGATGTACAATTCACCTGAATCTAATTATCTTGATCTTAGTACCTTTTATTATTATTATAACTTACCTCTTCCCTCACTAAATTACTCTCCTTTAAAAATTCATGATAAGGGCCTTAACACATAGTATCAAAAATGCTTTTCATATTGTCAAACTCCCTAGATCACCCAAATCCCATAGAAAGCCCATGATAAAATGGAGTAAGAAGAGCATATAATATCACCTCAATGGTTATATACCATTTATCCCAAGTAAATTATTTAATAAATAAGTTTAAAAAAAAAAGATGAGTCATAGTTATACGGTGAAGGTTTTACTCCTTATTTTCAAAGTAAAAGGTGTCCCATTCTAAATAGAATAATTGAGAATCACACTTATAAATGAAAAGGCTTGGAAGTAAAATAAAAAGGTAAAATATATCCTATTATTATTGATAAGAATTAAAATAATTAAGGTCTTGGATATAAATCACCTAATATTTTCCCCACACATCTTGAAAGTGATTCAACATCTACATTTAATGATAATATTTATGACAGTGACATACAGTCATTTTATAGAATTTACAATTAACTTTCCAATACCATTCTATTTTATTCTCATTATTTTCTTACTATTTATGTTGTTCCAAACTTTCCCCTTACTCTTCATTATCTTTTCCTTATTGATTTGGACCAACATGACCAAGATATCGCATTCGATGAGTTACCAAATGAAGAATCCATTTTAGAGTTTATGGGATTAAGAGATCGTTTACCGATGGGTGAACACAAGAAAGTATTTTACTATGATTTGGACCTTGAGGCCTAATTTTTGGAGTAAGTGAAATTCCTTGGTCACAATAAAAATAAAATAAACATTGAGATCCCTACGTGAAAACCTCTATGAGGCACTTTCAGATCATGAAAATAGTAAATAAAATGACAAGTCTATTAGTGAAAACTTATTTTAGGCACCATTAGATGGGGAAGTTCACTCCCCTTCGTAGGAATTCCAAGGTTACATAATTCCATTCTTATCATTTGAATTAGAAATCAATTTTGAAGATCATGAAACATTTGAGAGTATGGTCCTAGAAAATCTGCATCTATTAGTTTATTGGTTGTTACCTGGTATGAATTATTTTGATGTTTAATACATGGGTGGGTATTATATCCAAAATTTAAATATAGAATATTAGTTACCTTATTTTCTCATATTTATATAAGATGGTTCCATTCTTATTGTGGAAGATACTATAGAAGTAAATATTGGCACACATGACAATCCTAAGATGATCAGACTTGACATGTTTCTCAATCCAAAGGAATGTGAACTAATTATTACTATTATAATAGAATTAATTTGTATATTAAATTAGGAATAAATTAATATGATAGGTTTAGATCCTTCTTTTTAAGTGCATCATCTGGTTATGCTCCCAAATGCTAAGGCTATTAAGCAAAAACTATGGAAGATGTATCCATAAATTTCAATCCTAGTCAAAACATAATTAGAAAATGTGCTTGTGGTAGGTTTTATTAAGGATATTATTTATGTAGATTGAATTTATAATATTGTGCTAGTTATTAATAATATGTTAAATATAAAAACAATCACAAATTTTAGAGACCTTAAAAAAATGTGTCTAAAGGATGATTTTCCACTACCTATCATAGATATGATTGTGGATTCTATATAAATGTACGAGATGTTATCTATTATGGATACATTATATAATTATAATCAAATAAATATTGATCTAGAGGATAAACACAAAATAACATTCAAAACATCATGGGAACATTTTTTTACTAAGTCATACCATTTGGCTTAAAAAATGTTGGATCTACATATCAACACACGATGATAGTTATCTTTCATGATCTTATGCATGACATTGGTGAATATTACATAGATGAAATTATAGGAAAATAAATATCCCATGAAGTGCATCCTAAATTAATAAGAATAATATTTAAAATATTTTTGAATATAAAGTGTGCTTCAACCCTAATAAGTGTTATTTTGGAGTTACATCTATAAAATTATCAAGCATCATTTTTCTCTTAGGGGCATTGAATTTGATCTAACCAAAGTTTAGTCCATTAATTAGATCCCTCCTCCATATAATTTGAAATAGATTCATATCATATAGGGAAAGATCTATTCCATTTGGTGCTTCATTTCCCATCTTATCTATTGCTGCCACTTGTTGATGTGGGTTTTATGCACACCATAGCCTTAATGAAGTGGCCTCTAATGTCTTAGGATCTAAATAGAGGTAAAATCCACTCTAGGGCATGAGTTTTAGGTTTTATCTATTACAACCTATTTATGGAATAGTGGGTAGGGTATATAGGTTATTAACAAGGTTTTTGGATACATGTGTGGTTCTTAATAAGGGTAGTGAATATCTATGTGAGTTGGATGGGTAGCTAGTTGCTAATATATAGTGGGTAGATATAAAAAAACTCAAAAAGGAAGGGAAAGGTAAAGTATAAAATAAATCTTCTATGGTTTTTAATAAATACTTCCTTGGATGGTTTCTAAAAGGATAAGTGATCTTAGAACGTATGCCTGTTGATAAAATTAATTGCAGACACAGTCAGACATAGCTAAGAAGTATAAGGAAATAAAGATGTATGAAATTCACAAGCCTCAAATAAAGGTTTCTCCTTTTAGGATATATATTTCACACCCTTAATTATGAGATTATGGATTGGTCTAGTGAAGTATCTAAGGTAGCTGTTGCACATGCATAGAAAAGTACATCCAAGAAATCACTCATGCACAATCAAAATTATGAATCAATTTGAGCTTGAATATCTTAACCAATATATTTACCAATATTTAAATAGTTGTCACACATCTATAGATCATTACATCAATCAAAATAATCAAGAATCCATTCACAAATTTTACACAATAAATATTATTGTAACATACAACCAATGAAAGTAACAACTAATTACACAAAAAAATGAAATAAAATACACAAACACATTTGTTGATGATCAAAATTGATGATGCTCCTGTATTCAAAATTTATCTAACCAAACTCCAAGTTGGATTACAATTGTGTATATAGACTTTAGAAAGGGTTTAACTCATCCTCCAAGTTCATGCAAGATAATTACATGTGATAGTTAGAACATGAGTTCTAACTGTAGTCTAAAACTATATAAGAGTCTACTTATAGTTATCAATTTAAATTAGCCTTTGTCAAAGCTATGCAACATGTGCATGTGTATAAAGATAGGGGTAATTTTTAACAATTATAGCTTGAACTACATGTAAAAATAAAAAATGTGTGATATTTCCAAAATTATACATACCTCTTTTTATAGGTTGGGAGAAAAACCTATTGATTTTTCAAATTAATTACCTTTAAATGATAATCATACATATGCATGAAGGACCAAAATCACTTTACCAATGTTTTAGAACCAATGACACTATTGATAGTTATGAATAATATAAATTATGAGTTACATGCTCACCCATGCCTTTTATAGAATTTGGATCTTCACTTTTATATTGGTTGTTTATATTAAGACATGTATGTTCATACTCTATCTTAACTATGAGACCCAATGTATATTGATAAATATATCTCAAGTATCCATAGATATACATATTCTATCCATAATTCCCTACTAGTTTTCAAAATGTGACATAGTCAACTCTTGAATGAGTCCAAGACCTTTGAAAATTCCATGTTGATTTCACACCATTGATATTCTTATTCCTAAGTTAATTTTGTTTACAGATCTTAGTGCTTTGACTCATTAAATACCAAAGTCTTGACATTTATCACATTCTCATTCCTTTGAAAATTCTCTACCAATCTTTCACCCTTAGATCAACTATATGAATTAACATTGGCCATCAATTTTCCAAGTTCCACTAAACTTTGTTTCCATATAGTTAATTTATGAAGCTAAATTTGATGCTCACATGACCCTCAAAGATGTCCTCATGATCGTTGATGATGTCCATGCAACCATCATAATTTAATCCCATGTTATTTTGTATTTAAACTTATTTTTGATGTTTGTGTAACCATTAAAAGACATCCATTCAACCATCACATTGATTTAACTACCTATGAGATGGACACTTGTTGTTTTCTAGTACACTTTGCTCCTACCAGTATAAACAAAAATAAGACTTAGCATAATACTTTGGAAAACATATATATAAAGGACCCTACATGAATATTTTTATCCTAAGGTCTTAGAATTAATAAAATATGATTTAAACCTAGGTCAAAATCTTAAATTATGCTAAAAACATAATGAAATTATTTATAATCAAGGGTGCTACTTGGTAGTATGGTATTTATTTTAAGGTAATTGTTATATGGGGAAATTATGTGAGGGAATTATTTCAGATAAAATATTCATCAAAATTCTCTTGAAAGGTCATTTTCAATAGATAAAATGTCTAAAACATAAAATCTAAAGGAATTAACTTGGGCCAAAAGTTCCAAAGGATACGATCGTAAGGAAAAATGTTAGGGACAAAGTCCTAAAGGGCATGTATGAATGGCAAAGTTTATTAGAAAAAAATAATGAAGGAATAGGTTAAAGGTTGAAAAGTCCAAGATTAAAGTATTGAAGGGTAGGTGCAGAGGGGAAGGGGCCCAAGATAAATTCTATAAGGGTAAGTGGTCACTTCAAAAATCCCTAAGGGTCTTTTCTAAAATGTCTAAAGGGTACTTTTAAAAAAGTTTGAAGGACAATTCTATATAGAAAAAAGGTTGGGACTAAAGTCCAAAGGGTGTAATTTGTAAGGAAAAGAGGGCCCATGAAAAAAATACCAAAGGTTAGATTGACAAGGCAAAGGGTTATTTCAAAAGTTCTGAAGGAATTCTATCAAGCAAAAATGCCACAACAAAAAGGCTAAAGGAGATATCGCCCAAAGCTCAAAAGGTAGGCTCAGAAGGTCGAAAGGCATTTAAAAATTTTTAAAGGGCAATTTCAAAATGTCATCAAAAGTTCCAAAGGGTAATTTTTATCCAGAAACAATCCAAAGGGTCTACTTCATAAAATATTCTTCCATGAAAATATTCCTAAAGGATCTATTTCATAGGGAAAAGAAGGCTCGTGACAAAAATCTTGGAGTGTAGCTCAACAAAGAAAAGGGTCATTTCAAAAGTCTCAAAGAAATTCTATTAGGAGAAATGGACACAACAAAAAATTTCAAAGGGCATGTTTGAAAGTCCAAAGGGTAAGTCTATTTCATCAAATAAAAGGTCTATGAAAAAAATCTTGTAGACCAATTCCATCAGAGGAATTGTTTCAGACAAAATGTCCACAACAATTTATTCAATAAAGATAACTTCATGGCCCAAAATCCCACAAGAAGTCATATGTGACAAAAATCCTGATAAAGACCAATAGGATAAATTTTAAACAATAAGTCTAAAAATTCAAATTGCATAAGTCCTAAAATAATTCAAGTATTAGTCAATAAAAACATAATATACCAATTCCATTTTGATAAATTATAAAAGGCCAATCAGCCAATCTTTTCATAGAATTTTGCCAAAAAATACATAGAAGAGGGGCTCAAAATCAAGACTATAGTCTGAAAATAGTGGGTTCCTATTTCCTTATGGGAAAAAAGGGTAGGGGGGGTGTTGGGTACAACAAATGGTGACTCATAAGGGGAATAGTCCTGAGTATTCAATAACCTAGAACTCTAGTTTACAATTTCAAACTAGTCATGAAGTATGCCACAAAAGAATACTTAAATAAGAAACATGAAAGAGACTCCTAAGTTATGTCACACAACATACTTGTCTTTTAGTTTCTTAGATCTGTGTGTGTCAAAACATGTAGTTTATTTAACCCCTATTTTGATGAGTTTTTCAAAGGCTTTGATGGGGTTGTAGGTTTCATTCTACTATCTATTAAAGCTCAAAAATAAGGGAAGCTTAGGCATTGATATATTACTATCCAAGCATCCATATCTCCAATAGAGATACCATGGTCTCCTTCTCTTCTCATTCCATTATTTTTTTAATCATGATGTGCAGTACATTGACCTTATTTCACCATGTGAGCCTTTTGATTTTCTTTATATTTTCTTTTGCTCTTTTGAATCCATTGATTCTTTCTTCTTCTTTTTTTTTCTTTTGCTTATCTTTTGTTTTTGAATGGAAAAGAGGAGAGTTGGAACCCTAGTGATCTGTTATAATTATAAAACAAATCCTTACTATAATGTCCCTACTGATTACATGTATACCTAGAATTATCACTTCCAATAGGTATTAAATGTGATAAGTGCATTTGATCCAATAAAACAAGAAATATTTCTAAATTTATATGAATTACTCTAAGAGAAACTTATACATTCCTAGTAAAAGTATTTAATTATGACACCATTTAGAATAATCCATGATTACCTACATCATAAAGACTCAAAAATGCGAAAAAACACTTAATCTATAAACTAGTCCCAAAGTGTCAAGATTTTAATTTTTCCCTTTTCTACAAGTCATAATCTCAATTGGTTTGGATTTTAACTTGGTTATTCTTAGATAAAACATAATTTTTAATGTTAGAGAAATCAAATAAAAACTAATCTAAGAAATCAAGAAACTAAACTAAGAAAGCATTGAAATCTAATCTAGAAAGCAAAATACTGAAAGTAAGAAAGATTAATCTGGAAAGTAGTAAACTAGTCTATGAAAGAAAGAAATATAATCTTAATAAATTGGTAAATCTAATATAATCTTATAGCTACATTCATCTTTCCATCATTACTCATTAATTTTAGATGATGGTACAACTCTGAAGTAGTGTTTTAGGAACTATCCATTAACTAGATGTGTAAGCTCATTGCCTTGTAGGACCTAAAGATAAAACACATTATTTCCCATGATATCAAAAATATAGTATGGTTCAATCCATATTGGGGCAAACTTGTCAAGTTTTTCTTTATTCTCATGGGCTTTATCCCAAAGTAGCACTAGATCTAAAATCCTGAATGTTTTGACCCTTGCTATTTTATCAAACCACCTCTTGACCACATTTTAGTGATTTTTGAATGTCTATAAGGCCTCATTCCTTGAATGTTATATTTCTATTATGTCTTGAAATATTGATTCTACTTTATTTCTTGGTTCCATGTAGACTTACATAAACTAATAAGTGGATAAACTTAGCATAATTAGGAACACATGCTTATGTCCATAAACTGGTAGGTAGGGTAAATCTTTAAGGGCTTACTTGTGTCTAGTCTCATCTACCCAAAGAGCATACTTTGATAAATTGTGCTAGTCCTTAGGCTTGTCTCTAACTAACTTCTTAATTATATTGATCAAATTTTTGTTTGTTAATTCTACCAACACATTTCCCTAATGATAATGGTTAGAAGATGACATGATAATGATTTGGTTGTCATGTGCTCATTTAGTAAATTCTACTAATATAAAAGCCAGTTCATTATATGTCATAAGCCAAAGAAATGGGTGTGCTAAATCTAATTGTTATGTGTTCCTCTAAGAAATGAATCACATCTTATGCTCTACAAATTTGTATGGTTATGGCTTCAGTCCATCTAGTGAAATAATTTGTAGTAGTAAGAAGAAACTTATGGCCTACTAAATAATTTGGGTTGATGACACCAATGAAGTATAAAGCCTACTGGGAAAATGGCCATCCTTCAACAATTAGCTATAAAGTCATTTCTACATGTACTTCTCTCTTGGATAGAGCTTGGAATTCATGGCATGTTTTCACATGAGTGTGATCATCTTTGAAACTTATTTGCCAGTAGTAGCCATTCTTAAAATCTTATGGGCTATGGTATTCCTAGAAGGATGACCACTACTTATCTATTGATGCAAGTTCTCTAAGATTTATTTAGCTTTGTCTGTAGATACACATATAATGTAAATACCTTCATAATTGTTTTGTAAAGGAATACCTTATTAATCATGTAATGAGTAGATTTGAGCCTCAAAGATCTTCTTCTCTCTCTATTGAGCTCTAGGGAAAATGTTCTTGTAAGTAAATATTATATTATATCATTATACCATTGTCCTTTATATACTTGAGATTCACATACCTCTTCAACTATGATGGATGGATCTAGTTTAGTCATAATTTAAATAATGCCTTGCCCTAGACTAGTTTTTTTAGGCTTGATCTCTATGTTGAATTCTTTTAGTTTGTCCATCCATTTACCTCATCATTCTCCTAGCTCATTTTGTGATAGGGTGAGATTAACAATAGGATCAATAATGATGGTAATGAGTTTATTTTTCAATATGTAGTGCCAAAACATTTTCATGACTTTGATAAGGGTGAAAATCTATTTGTCAATCATAGAGTACCTAAGTTCTATATATTTTAGGTTTGTGCTCATGAAAATCATTGGATACTCAGTCTCATCCTTCTTATGTGTGACGATAATAATAATTGTATATTCTAAAGAAAATGAGTATAGGTAGAAATATTTATTAAAACTTAGATTGATCAACTATTGGAACTTGTGATATTACATCTTTAATGTCTTGGAAAGACTTTCAGGCTTCAGCTATCCATTCTATTTTGGCATCTTACTTAATCATGGAGTTCAAGGGTCTGATGATCTTTGCAAATCTTGATATGAACTTCTTTATGAAGTTAATCTTTCCAAAGAATGATTAAATCTCATTTTTTCTATTTGGTGGGTAATTTTTTGAAATAACCTAAATTTTATCTAGATCAATGGTGATCCCATATTTGGTGATGATGTGCCCTAATAGCTTGCCTTTAATCACTCTAAATATACTTTTATTTAGGTTTAATGAAATACCAAACCTTATGCATCTCTCAAATATGGACTATAGGTGACTTATGAGGTCCTTCTAATTATTTGAAAATACTATAAGATCATCCATGTAGATGATTATGAATTATTCTATCATTCCTTTGAATATATGATCCATGGTGCATTGGAAGGTAGATATTATGTTTATTAGGCCAAATATAATCCTCTTATATGCATCTTTCCCTACTTCATGGTGAATTCCATATTCATTTTGTCCTTAGATTATACCAATACCTAATTATAGCCTAAAACTCCATCCAAGAATGACATAATTTCAAAACCACTTACTATTTGTATCACCTCATCCAGAAAAGGTAGAAGATAATTATCCTTTTTAGAAGCCTTATTTAGGTTCCTAAAATCAATACATAATCTGATCTTACTATTCTTCTTTCTTAATGGGACCAAATTGGCCACCCAGATAGAATGTCATGCTAGGAAGATGATTTTTGCATTTAAATGCTTCTCCACCTCTTTGAATGAGAGGCTCTAGAATAGGATTTATTGGTCTTTTCCTTTATCTAAAAATTTTATGATCTAGCTTCAAGGGAATCATGTGAGTGATAACCTAAGGGTCATAAACCTGTATATATTTATATGTCTAAGAAATGGCATCCCTATATCAATAAATTAAATCCTTCACTCACTACCTCTCTTATAGGATGTAATTGAGGTAGATATTCACATAATATAGGCAGTATTCATCTCTTATATTTTCCTTTCTAAAGTCTGATTCATTGATTTTTGGTTATCTTAGCTATTGTGTCTAAGTATCCATGTCAAATCATCTTTCCATGGAGACAAAGATGGTTGGAATTCAATTCTCTTTGAGCTAAAAAATGCCCTCTTTATCTGATTCCTCTTGATAGAGGTGATTAATGTCCTTATCATCAATGATTATGTTTCAAATTCCCCTGAATTGGTTAAAAAATGAATAATCTATTGGTCATCATCAAATACCTATAAATTTTCTACATTATCTAGAATGGAAGGACATGGTACCAATTCAATTGAGAACATTTTTAACTTAAATTATTATAGTGGATCCAAATTAGAAGTAGCAGTAACTAATGAATTAGCGGTTTAATTTTTCTCTCTAGTAAGTGCTACGATGTTGAAAGTTTCAAATATTTTAACTTGGTCCCACACTATGCTTATATCTTCTCAAATATGATAACTTGCATTGATGTTTATTTATAATTTGGTTGGCTACCATATCTGAGTTGTTAAATAATGATATATGCTTCATCCTATTCTTGAATGTAAACTATAATCCTAGAATTAGAGCCTCATACTAAACTCTATTGTTAGTGCATGGAAATTATAAATTGTATGTTGTCAAGAAATTTTTACCTTATAGATCAATCATCTTGATTCCCACACCTAATCCTTGCTTAGATTTAGCACCATCAAAGTGTCAAGTCTATAGACTATTTGAACCTTCAAGTTATGTATTTTATACTTAATTTTGAGTAGTAAAAGTATAAATACCAAGGCTGGGTGGCTCATACTTTACCTATTCATTCTTACTCTTTAATGGGATACTTCATTCTTAGCTCTTTGTCAATTCTGATTTGATTTTTCAACTCTTCTCTATGGCAACCATATATGAGAGAAGTCTATAGAGAGATATCCATTGAGTGTTTTGGACCAATCCCTAATAAGTAGCTAATTGTAGCCTTCAAGTATGTCTACAACTAAAATATCAATGGTCATTTGGACTTTTGGC
Organism: Torreya grandis; assembly: GCA_037957365.1. NCBI lineage: Eukaryota > Viridiplantae > Streptophyta > Pinopsida > Cupressales > Taxaceae > Torreya > Torreya grandis. Next base: position 849,774 of record JARHVA010002617.1, read on the forward strand.
TCATATGATACTTGATTGTTCACATTATTTAATTTTCTAACTATTGGGACCACTATCTTATATAGTTGAGAAACTATTCTCTTTGAGGGACTTGGAATGAGACTTAGCTTCTAACATATGGATGTAGGTATGAAAATTGTAGAATCTCTAGAATCAACTAAATAATTATGAATATTCTCACCAAATGCCCTAATAGTTAGTAAAAAAGGTAGAACTTATGGCTTACTCTTGTAGATGACATTGACATAAGCAACTTTCACTTTTTTGGTAGATGCTTTAGTTCTTTCCATAGGGGCCTTCCTTGTAATGAACTTACATATCATCTCTTTCTTTTTAGTAATATGTGCTAACTCATGAAGAGTTATATTTCCCTTGATCTTCTTCATATCCTTAACAATATTATATCTTCCCTTGTTTGGTTCTTCTTTTATCTATTGCTAATCATTCCCCTTTGAAGGGGGTGGATTATTTTACACCTTGGGATTAGGATGAATTGTCATGGTATTTGGAGAAGTTTATGTTTTGAGTGGTTTATTACTACTTAGATTATAAGCCCCCTCTCTAGAATTGCTAGAAAGCATGAACTTTATGCATACTATTTTTTGGTTTATTATCATCTTCACTTAGGAAGGAAAACTCATGAGTTTCAAAGAACATAGAAGTGATTGAAGAGCTAGGATCTATATGATGATTAGGTTGATTATGAATCTAATCTTATCTAATCACATCTCTTTAAAATATTTCAAATGCTATACAAAATTCAATGCAGTTGAGATCACCATGCTTAGAAGTATTATGAATTTTGTATGAATTGGGAAGAGTTTTTTCTTCCATGTTGATCTCTAGAAGCTTGTTAGGCTGCTCAGATCTATTGAATGGTCTATTGTATCTCTAAAATCTAGTATTCTAATTTTTAGTTGGGGCATTTACATTGCCCATATTCCTTTACATATTCAAGAAATCATTGCTTAACTTTTGAACCATCTTCTAAATAGAATCTAGTTATACCTTTATGGAATATATACCTTGTAAAATGTCAATGGGAAGTATAGTCACTTTTTGGTTCTACTGATAACCATTAACCATAACATGATTGTTCAAGTAGCCAAAATTCAATTGTGTTGTCTATGTTAGTAGAGGTAGTGTGTATAATTGGTTATAATTATATATCGAGACATTTTACCTTACATGTAAAACTAGATTTAGTGTTAGAAAACCATTGTTGACATGAGGTACTCCAAACATATGAGGATTGAGCTTCATATTTATGGTGATATCCTCTTCTAATAATAATTACAAAGTATTACCCATAAATTCTCTTTTCAATTACATGAAAGTGATAGGGTCCAAGGCATTCTTATACATTTTCAATGCTAATACTACCTCTCATTTATATCTTGGGGTTAACCAATTGTAAATATTCTACTATATTGCATAGAAAGCATGGATGTCCTCATTAGGTTCTATTTTCATGTTGGTGAAGTGTTGGTATACTAAACCAGGATTGGTGACCCATCCAAACTATATGAGAAAAGATGCTTGACATTCATCCCAAGAAGTGATGTAATATTTTTCTAGATTTAAATACCAATCATAAGCAACATCCATCCAAGTAAAAGGGAATAATATACATGAAACATCCTCATCTATGACATTCATTAATATTGAATCAACTTTAATTGATTTGATAATTTCCTCTGTTGTCTTTTTTCCTGAAGGAGAAAAGGATGGCAAGTACTTTTTAAGATTCCAAGGCAAATCATGCACATCTCCTAGGATGGTGATAGTATATCCAAATAACAAGGGTTGTTATTGAGACATTACTTGATTAATAGGTAAAGGGTTCCTTATTGGAGGGGGATTGTTATAAATTGGGGTTATTGTCATAGTTCTAGTTATCTTATGATTTGACAAGGGTGAGACTAATAAACCAACCTAGGAATTAGATGTAGTCACTCTCTTGGGTGACTCTAATGAATATCTATGCAAAGGATAACTAATATTATCAAGGGTGTTTTCCCTCCTTCTATCACCAATTTAGACTATTGATGTAGGTTTTATGCACACCATAGCCTTAGGATCTAACATTTTAGGATCTCAATGGAGGTAAACTCCATTCTAGGGCATAATTTATAGGTATGTAGTACATTATAACCTATTGATAGAATAGTAGGTAGGGCATACAAGTTGTTGATAAGGTTTTTGAATAGAGGTGTGGTTAATAATAAGGGTACTGAATCACTATGTGAGTTGGTCAGGTAGTTGGTTGATAATATAGATTGTGTAGATCTCAAAAAAAAATAAAAAAGGGAGGGAAAGGTAAGGTAGAAAAGAAAGCTTATGTGGTTTTTAAGAACTACTTCCTTAGATATTTTATAAAAGGATAAGTTCTCCCAAAACCTATGCCTGTTGCTAGCATTAATTGCACACACATAGTCAGACATGGCTAAGAAGTCTAAGGAAATAAAGATGTAATAAATTCACAAGCCTTAAATAATGATTTCTTCTTTTAGTGTAGTTCTTGCATACCCTTAATCAAGAGATTATGGTTTGAGACATTGAATTATCTAAGGTAGTTGTTGCACATACACAAAAAATTACATCCAAGAAATCACTCATACACAATTAGAATTATGAATCAATTTGAACTTAGATATCTTAACCAATAATTTTACCAATCTTTCAATAGTTGTTTCACATCTAAAAATTAGTACATCAATCAAAATAATCAATAATACATTCAATGCTTTTTCACACTAAAGATTATTGAAACATACAACCAATGAAAGTAACAACTAATTACATAGAAATTGGAAATAAAATACACAAACACATTCATTGATGATCAAAATTGATGTTGCTCTTGTATTCAAAAAAATTCTGACCAAAATCCAAGTTGGATTATAATTATTTATATAGACTTAGGGAAGGGATCACCTCATCCTCCAAGTTCATGCAAGGTCATTATATGTGATATTCAAAACATTAGTTTTAACTGTAGTCTAAAACTATATAAGAGTCTACTTACAATTATCAATTTAAATTAGCCTTTTCCAAGCTATGCAACATGTGAATGTGTATAAAGACATAGGAAATTTTTAATAATTATATCTCAAACTACATGTAAAACTTCAAAATGTGGACTAATTTACAAAACTATGCATGCCTCCTTTTATAGATTATGAGAACAACCTATTGATCTTTCGGATTATCCACCTTCAAATGAAACTTAGACATATACATGAAGGACCAAAATCACTTTACCATTTTTTTAGAACCAGTGACACTAGTATTATTAGTTGTGACTAATCTAAACTATACATTGCATACTCACTTGTGCCTTTTATAGAATCTAGATCTTCATTTTTATATTGGTTGTTCAAATATTGGTTGTTAATATATAGCATGGTCATACTATAGCTTAACTGTGATACCCAATGTCTATTGATAAATATATCTCAAGTTTATATATATCTACATATTCTATCCATAATGCCCTACTATTTTTTTAAATATGACACATGTGAACACCTGATTGAGTATAGGATTTTTGAAAAGTCCATGTTGATCTTGCATCATCAATTTTTTTGTTCTTGAGTTAATGCATTTTGTAGATCTTAGTCCTTTGACTCATTAACTCTAATGATATTGAAACTTGTCATGTCCTGATTCCTTTAAAAATTCTCTATTGATCTTGCATCATCAGATCAACTATATGAATCAATACTGTCCATCGATCTACTTGGGTCCACTAACCTTTGTTTCTAAACAACTAATTTATAAGGCTAAATTTGACATTTATGTGACCATCAATGATGTCCATGTGATTTTTATAATTTAATCCCATGTCATTTTATCTCTAAACTTAATTTTTACATTCGTGCAACCATCAAAAGATGTCCATGTGACCATCACATCAGTTTGACCCCCTACGAGATAGACTCTTGTTATTTCCTAGTTTGATCTGCTCCTACAATATAAATGAAAACAAGACTTAGTATAATACTTTAGAAAATATATATAAATTAACCTACATGAATATTTTTCACCTAAGGTCTTAGTATTAATAAAATATGATTTAGCCATGGGCCAAAATATTAAATCAAGCTCAAAACATAATGAAATGATTTCTAATCAAGGGTTCTACTTGGCAGTATGGTATTTATTTTAGGGTAATTTTTATAGGGGGAATTATGTATGGGAATTTTTTCAGACAAAATATTCATAGTAATTCTCCTAAAGGGTCATTTTTGTCAAAAAATTGTCTAAGACACAAAGTTTGAAGGAATTAGCATGGGGTAAAAGTACCAAAGGATAGGCTCATAGGGAAAAATGCCTAGGAAAAAGTCTCAAAGGGCATGTGCAAAGGAAAAAGTTTCTCAAAAAAAAGTCTAAAGGAATAAGTCAAAAGGTAAAAGGATCGATATAAAAGTCCTGAAGGGTAGGTATGGAAGGGAAAGGGCCTAGGACAAAATATTGAAGGGTAGGTGGCCACTTTAAAATCTTGAAAGGTATTTTTCAAAATGTCCAAAGGGCACTTTTAAAAAAGTTCGAAGGGAAAAAATGTTGGGAAAAAAGGCTAAGACTAAATTCTAAAGGGTATACTTCATAGGTCATAGAGGGTCCATGACAAAAATCCCAAAGGGTATGTCAACAAGGTAAAGGGTCATTTCAAAAGTCCTAAAGGAATTATATCAGGTAAAATGGCCACAACAAAAAGGTTAAAGGACATATTTCATAAAGACTGAAGGGTAGGCTCAGAAGATCAAAGGGAATTTCAAAAGTTTTGAAGGGTAATTTTAAAATGTCGAAGGGTCATTTCAAAATTTCCAAAGGGTAATTTCTATCTAGCCATAATCTAAAGGGTCTACTTCGTAGGGCATCCTTCCATGACAAAATTACCAAAGGATTAATTTGTAGGGCAAAGAAGGCTAATGACAAAAATCTTGAAGGGTAGGTCAACAAGGCAAAGGGTTATTTCAAAAGTCCCAAGGGAATTCTATCAAGAAAAATGGTTGTAACAAAAAAGGCTAAAGGTCATGTTTAAAGTCCAAAGGGTAAGTTTATTTTATCAGATAAAATGTCTATGGAAAATATCCCATAGACTGATTCCATCGAAGGAATTATTTTAGACAAAATGTCTACAAAAATTTATATAATAAATATAATTTCATGTCTCAAAATCCCACAATAATTCATGTGCATAAAAAATCTTGACAAAGACCAATAGGATAAATATGAAATAATAAGTCCAAATAGACAAACCGCATAAGCCTAAAAATAATTCAAGAATTAGTCAATAAAAACATAAGATTCCAATACCATTTTTATAAAGTATAAAAGTCCAATCAGTTAATCATTTCCCATAAGTTTTCCAAAAGAGACTTAGAAGAGGGGATCAAAATCAAGACCATAGTCCAAGAAAATTGGGTCACCATTTCCTTATGGGAAAAACCAAGGTGGGTTTGGGTACAACACCACTTATTTACACACATTATAAAAAAAGGCACCTCATTTAAATAGAATTATTAATGTCAATAAGACTTTGAGGAACTCAATAAATACCTAAAAAATATTCTAGTACTCATTACACCAATGCCTAGGAATCCTTTATTATCATACATCTCCGTAACTGTAAGCACCTTGGGGGCACTCCTCACCCAAAATGATGATTAAGGAAAATAAATATCTGTCTATTATTTGAGATAAACACTAGTCATTTATGAGTATAATTACATTCAAATTGAAAAATATTATCTCGCATTAGTTTTCACTTCTCAAAAGCTCAAACATTATATGTTTAACAAGTAGACAATTTTGATTGTAAAGGTGGATCTTTCAAAATATATCTTATCAAATGAGAGGATCCTCCTATAATAAATTAATGAAAATGCAAGAAATATTAGATTAATTAAATGAAAATGCATGAAATAATATATTTATATAATTAGTAGAAACACCAAAGGGATTATATTGGTTAGAGGCCACTTCGAGGGGGTGACCTCCTTTGAGCAAGATCAATAGAATAAATTCATGAATACCTTCATTGGTCTCAACACATATATTAAGTTTAATCTAAGAAACTAATACTTCTCATGAATGTGGGATAAAACAAAATGCTCATAGGATGACTTACAAAGCATATGCATCCATCAAAACTAATATAATGACAAAATAAAGAGAAGGGGTAGCATAGGTTCCTAACATCCCCTCCCTCTTATAAAAATCTTTGTCCTCAAAGCTTCAAATGTGGGAATTGGTGCTGAATCTGAAATAGTGGCTCTCATGTTGCATCCTCTAGTTGCATTCAATACCACTAAATTAATACCTTTTTGATGGAGCAAGAGTGAAGTTGCATGTGTGCCTATCCAAGATTGTATTTGGCTCAAGAAGGATGTATCCTTCATTATCAAGTTATGGTAAAATAGTTTTCACTCTTATGTTTGTGCCAAGAACTTTATTCAAACAAGAGACATGAAATACTAGGTGAACTTAGGAATAAGGTGGGGATCTAACTTATAAGCAACTGACCCAATATTTTTGCGGACCTTATATGGCCTATAGAACATGGGAGCCAACTTATGATGCCATTTGAGTTTTAGGGAGGATTTCTTGTATGGATGAAGGCAAAGAAAAACCATATCACCTACTTAAAAAGTGTGCTTGAAATGGTGTTGCTCAGTCTAATATTTCATTCTATTTTTTTCCATATGAATATTATCTCATAGGGTGATGAGGGTTTGATCTCAATTTGAGAGAATCATGTTGACCACTTGAACTAATGAACTAATGGGGTTTTATGGATCACTAGTGGTGCTTGACCATACACTACTTTATATGGATTAATTTTAGTTGAAGTGTGGTATGAGGTATTGTACCATCATTTGGTGAGAGGGAGCCACTTTTCCCACTAATGTTATTTTTCTAAGGTGAAGCAATGAAGGAAAATTTCCAAGCATTTGTTGATAGTTTCAATTTGGCCATCCATTTGTGGATGATACCTAAAACTCATCTTTAGCTAGGTGTCAGTGTATTGAAATATTTCTATCCAAAAATAGCTGGTGAAGGTTACATCATGATCTGAGATAATGGAAGAAGGAAATCCATGAAGATGGAAAATATGGTCTAATAAAATTCATGTGACCATGGAGGTGGTATAGGGATGGATGAGGGCACAAAAATGATTATATTTGGAGAGCTGATAAACCACAACCAAGATAAATTTTTCCCTCTATATTTAGGGAGCCCATTAATTAAATCCATATAAATATCTATCCAAATCCCAGTAGGGATGGGCAAAGGCTCGAGAAACCCAAGAATGAGTGTTGTTTCACCCTTATTATATTGGCATGCATCACATTTAGCCACCGTCAATTGAATTACCTTTTTCATTCCATTATAAAAGAATTTTAATCATTATCACTCATTTTTTGTGAAATATTGAGTTCCATATGGATGGATGAGCATTGAGTTCATATAATACAGCATGTTAAAGATTTATGCTCTAGGGAAGCACTAGATATCCCTTATATCATAAAGAAGAACAATCCCAAGAATAATGTGATATGATAAAGGGTTAGTGTAAAAATATTGAATGATTTGAGATAATGAGTAATCATTAGCATACCCATACTATACAACTTTAAACCAATTTAATATAGGCATAAAAATAGATAAAAGGAAAGCTTGGTCCATAAATGTGCAAGATAGTGCATCAGCCATAATATTATCCTTACCCTTCTTATAAGTGATCTCATAGTCATAAGCCAAGAGTTTCTTGACCCATTTATATTGTGATGGGGTGGAGACCCATTGTTTCAATAAATATTTTAGACTTTAGTGATTAGTTTTGATGCAAAAATGATTCCCTAGCAGGTATGACCACCACTTCTATACTGCATGTAAAATGGCCATCATTTCCTTCTAATAAGTAGAGAGTAATAAATTCTTTCCAAAAAGGGATTTGTTGGTGAATGTAATGGGGAATCATTATTGAAGGAGAATAACACCAATTTCATTATTGAAAGCATCTCTCTCAATAGTGAAGGTAGTGGAAAAATTTAGCATAGCTAGAAAAGGTGTAGTACACAACTTATTTTAATTATTCAAATGCAAACTCATTATCTTGTATCCATGTAAAAGCATCCTTTTTAACATAGATATTAGTGGATCTACAATATTCCCATAATCCTTGACAAAATTTTGATAATATCTAATTAGCCCCAAAAAACCATGGAGGCTATTGAGTGTCTGAGGATGAGGCCAATTTATCATGGCATTTATTTTTTAGGCATCCACTTGAACCCCTTTGGATAAAACAATATGCCCAAGATACTCCAATTCATCTTGGCCAAAAGCACATTTATAATTTTTTTGTCACTTGGATTTTCACCCTTTAGGGAGATGTTTCAACTCTCCTCATCCAAATGGCATAATTAAAACACCTCTAGGCTATGGGTAGCCTAAAAATGAGGTGAATCTCTAGATAGGGTTAGGTCCCTTAATGTACCACTTGTAGATAAATATTACACCTATGCTTGTGAGGGAAAAGGGAGAGAAAAATGAAGGCAAACTATCCTAAAGGAGGTGATATACCAAATTGATTGATGACTACCAACTAGTTTCATGTCACTCATGAGACCAAGAGACTAACTAAACATATACTTCTCCAGTCTGAATCTTCCCACATCAATATTCCATTATGAGGATGTGATGAATGTTTAGGGTAGGAATACTAGATAAGAGGCCTATAATATCTCTATTTGAATAAACTAATGCACTTAACCTTGACACATCATGAAACACTTTACATGACCTATAAGAAGAAGCAGCAAATAAGTGAGAGAATGAGATAACAATGCTAAGAAAACCATAGTCATCACTAAGAAAGATCCATCATTAAATTAAACACACTATGAATAGTCATGGAAGAGGTAAAAATTATTAATATTTATTTATCTAATGGTATGTAAATGAGCAGGGCTTCACCATACTTAGGTGTAAAATGGCTAGTTCTAATAGAACTTGAGAGAGAGAGGAGAATAAAAAATTCCAAAGGACATAAGGATTATTTTCAATCTAATAAAATTATTTGCATTTGAATTATAAGTAAATTTGAAATTGATCATGCAAATTCAAGAAACACAAGTGCCACCCCAAGTCATGAAACTCTTGAAATGTGGTGTAGGAGTTCTCATTATGCACAAGGAAACTACCTTCATCATTCACCCCTATTTAAACGTCCCAAAACTGATTAGGTATAGGTATAATGATTGGAATGATATGGAGGGGTTTTAAACATGCTCTTATATGCATTTTATACATTCTTAATCATCAAGATTCCTTCCAAAATGAATTATCACCATCTACAGTCAAAGAAACTCCTCTTTCCCACACCTTGCATACTTGGATTCCAAAAAGGAATAATTTTTCCATTATAATTAATAAATTTGAATGTATGACACTTTTAAATACCCTTCATAGCCTTAGAGGCATCAAGTACACCTTAAAATTAGTTTACTTGAAGCTTTTCACCCTTGTCACCATCATGTTGATTATTCCAGTTCTAATTGGCTGAGATACGAGCTCTTATAGGAACACTTATGAGTTTTTTTTATGAATTAAATTAACATTTGGAGTTATCTTAAGTTTCAATATTCCTTTTTAAGTTGATCTCATCTCTTGAAACCTCCTAGAAACTACACAATGCATAAAACTATCAAAAATACCATGTTTTGTACTCCATCTCTATAGTTTCGTACATTACAAAAGGATGGGAAGGATCTTGAGAGATTATTATACAAGGTTAAATAATTTTCATGGTCAATTTATCCCATTTTTATATCTCACCATCTTAATTTCCTCAATCGGGTCCTTATTCAGGGTTTGCAAGGGTTTTAGGCCATTTCTACTCTTAAGGATTGTTTATGAAGGTTAGACATTGGAATTGTAAAAAAGTTAAACAAATGAAAATTTTACGATCTCAATAAATCCTCCCTAAACTTATTTAATCTCCACGTAAATCCTCATGAAAGATGTGATCATTTGAAGTTACCCTATCAAGCTTACTTTCACATTTTGCATAAGTCTAATGTAGATCTGAGCCAAAGTGGCTTTACTTGTGGTTTCTCATGCATTAAAAATATTTTAAAACATATTTTATGATCCAATAAACATGACTCAATAGTCTATAAATCATTTCTAAGGCTATAAGTGTAAATGAACTCCCATTTGGACACTAGGATAAAACCCTGCCCTTTAGGCTTGACTGTAACCTTGGAGTTCTAGGACATTTTACTGAGATTGTCCATTATGTGATTTATTATTCATGTTTATATAAGTAAAATTAAACTTAACATACCTTCTTAAAATTTATATATATCATCTGGTCCATTCCTTTGTCCTCATTTTCCAAAACCTACCAATTTACACGGGGAGTGCCCTCTATCTGAGACAAAATAAAGGGAACTTACCCTATTTTTCCAAACCAAGTAAATATTTTATGGGATCCTTAAAGTCATAAAGACACTTTAAAAAAAATAAAGACTTTTTTTATATCAATAGACCCTCCAAATTCCATAGATTCCATAATTAACTGTATAAAATAGGCTATGTACAAGATTTATGATGCAGGTTATATGGTGCATCATTTGATCCCTTCCTGTATGCATGATTTTAATATTATATAGGACCATTAAAACTTATATAATCATTATGGATGTATTACAAATCCATACATCATCCTATAATTTCATTTACCCCTTCACGCACCTGACTAGTCAAGGCAATGTTCCATCTCTGACTATGTTTTGCTTGTTGTACTGCACCTGTAGGTAGTCCTGCATGTTTTAAGCTTGAGGTAAAGTCTAAAACCTACATAGATTCCATTAGTGTAATTTTTTATTATTTTTACCCATTTTTTCATATTTTTTATGCACTATAAATAATAAAATTACTACTTCCTACTCAATGCTTGTAACAGTCAACAGTGGTTGACCTCATTGAAGTAAAAGGCTTGTAAGTAAGAATTACCTCTTGAAAATTGTGACACACTTAATTTAAGGATATTTATGATCATTTGGATTCAATTTTAATCAACCAAAATTTACATTTTAATGGTCACACTCCTACCATGGATGGTGTATAGGTTGACAATCTATTGTAGGTGAGCAATTTTAGAATTAGGCACACTTGTAGGTGTGTATGGGGAAGAAAATACAATATATCATCCTATTTAGATGATATTCAGATAATTGGTATTATATTAAACCATATATAACCTTATAACGATGTAGGAAAGGTATAATTTTACAACCCTAGGGTGAAGAGTCTAATTGAAGATCAAAGCTTGTAGGTTTCACTAATGAACTTTAGTGAACAAATGTCATGTTAGGGCCTCTTCAAAACTAGTTTATATTTATCATTTGTCCTATAATTTTTTTATAGTTACTAATATGTATATCATACAAATATTTATCATCTATATGCCTCAAATCCTTTGGAAAATTTATCATATGACATCCATAAAACCACCAGGTGCTCTGTTTTTCACTTTTAGGGAAAAAACCCTGAATACTATCATCTCATGTTCTCATAGTAGTTTCCACTTCCATTTTCTCATATAAACATAAAATTAGGTCTTCCATGGTCTACATAACATATTAGGATATAAATAAGGTTTTCAACATGTTCAATTTCCTTTGTACACGTACCTTCATACCTCTACTAGTGCCACTTGTAGGTGGAAATCCCAATGTATAGGTAGTATATGTGGAATAACAGGTAGTGAGCAAAGCATATGTGTTTGTCAATAACTAAATACCTTAAAAAATGTTTAAAAATTTTATTTTATCACTCAAAATTATTGAAACACCTATCAAATCTCCCATTCCACCTTGATGTCATCTTGAGAGGCTATAGGTGCACTGTGAGCTGCATATAGATAGTGAGTATGAAATAGTCCATGTATTGAAGGAATCTACCTTCATAATCAACTAATCTCTCTTAAATTTATTTTTAAATTAAAAATAAGTATTTTCAAAGCCTAAGATTAACCTTCCACCTCATTTTCAATTTTTAAACCTTTCAAGCACTTGTAGGTATAGTTCCATGGTGCAAACTATATGAAGGTGTTGTATATGACTGCAAAAATCCATTACACACTATTTGGAGAGTCAAAAATATTTAATTCCACTTATAAATACATGATAAAATATTTTATATCTTAAATAAATCTCCATGAACACACTAGATAGTTTCATACACATGATTTAATCATGGTAGCAAGTGAAAAGGGGTGAAGAGGTGACTGACTATGATAATGTATTAAAATTTTGATCCAAGCATGATGTTATGAGACTAAAAATGAAGGTAAGGTTATAAATATGTAATTAATACATGTAAAACCTTAAATAATCTTCACATTAGACCCTTATAGAGGACCAAGCATTCTATAAATAATGAAACATGACTGAGACTTCACATGGGCCCTTTCCTACAACATGACATTATTTACAAATCAAAACCCTTTGAAACATGAATCTAAGAATTTTAGGAGAGAAACAATATCATCTGGACTCAACATCACCATCTGGATTGTATGGACCTATCCAAATTAGATAAAAACCTATAGGGTGTAGGAAATAATGAGCGAAAAAACACAGTCAACTTGTTAAAGATAGTTCATAAAGCACAGTTGACCAAAATTCAAAATATTTTTATTTAAATTAATATATCTAAGTTTAATTTCACCTCCCAAAGGATTTTGTTTTGAAACTTCTCCAATTGTTTTTACCAAGCACAGACTTGTTGACTAGTTCTATGTGTCTAGAAGGGTAAATAAGAATTAGAATGGTTTTAGATCAAAAATGACACTTATATAGTATTTCAAGCATGTAAATTAGTCATATGAAGATGAATATTCATCTCAAAACTGTATCCCATGTGTCACACTCCCTCATGGGCTGTACAAGTTCCAAACTCTTCCTTTTTTAGTTGATTTCTTAATTTTTAGTTAGATAACCTAATTTTTTTAGATGAATTGACATTCCTAAAAAATAATATAACTTATTAGATTTTTTAAAAGAAAATAAGACACTCGTATTCCTTGAAAACCATGCCACATGAATTTATGACCCCTAAAAGTCTTTAATATGACTCAAAGTGATGTATAGACTAATTAGACAATGACCAAGGCTTAAAAGGCATTGAATTACATAAAATACACTATAACATATGCTATGACAAAATATTAGACCCATAAAACATCTAAAAATAATTTTCTTATCTATAGGGGTCCCAATTTGACCTGTAGGGTTAAATTTGGTCAACAAATTGGTGACTCATAAGGGTATTATGCCTACTATACTTAAAGATCAATAGATTTATCCTATCCATTTTCTAAGGGAGTCATATAAATTTTGAGACAAAAAAAAAAAAAAAAAACTTGACACTTGATAGTAAGGTTTTGACTAAGACAAGACAAATAATTACCTCAACCACATAAAACAAAGGGCACACACAAAATAAAGCAAACACACTAAAAAGACACACACATGTGCTCAAAAAACTTAGGGAAATCAAAAAACAAACAACTATGCACAACTAGAAACTAAGCATACCTCCTTTTTAGGATCAAAAGGAAAGTTTCTTGAAACTTCTTCTTCTTGAGATGAGTCATAATGCCAAGCATGTTGCACCTTGGATTGGATGCTTTGTAGATCAGACCTATTCCTTGGCACTTTACTTAATCTTCTATCAAGTAGATCATCCTCTAATAGGTCTCTAATGTAAATGTATTCCTCTTTTCTTTTTATACATACCTCATATTTCTTCCCACTCTTCATCTCATGATCAAATTGTAACTTCTTAGTATGCATGGCTTCAAGAGGAGTAGTTTCTTATTCCTTTTAAGATTGAGGCAAATAGAAGATTATTCCATCCTTAAAAATATGATGTGTTTCTACCAACTGGTTGAGAGTATTATATCCTATTTTTATGATTTCAAACATATCATGGGATGCATATGTCTCTTAAAAGGACAAGTTTAAAAAGTTGTTTATTCTTTGCATACTCATTTGAGTTTCAAATCTACCTTCTCTATTTTTGAATAGATCATAGACTCATTGAATATGAGTATAACATCCTTCAATGACTACAAAAAATTCATCCAAACCCTTATTAGGAACTTTTTATTTCCCATCTATGATGTCTTGGACAGTGATGGAAGAACCAGTGGTGATTTCCTCTTCTTTGGCAAAAGTAAAACATTCTTCCATATCAACCCAATAAAAAGTTTCAACACAAGAAATCAAATCTTCTTTATCACTTTGAACCTATTTAGGGATATCAATTTTTATCTTAGCTATCATAACCTTACCTTTCTTCTCAAAGACTACAAGATCCTCAATTTATTTTTCCTTCTTGGTGATGCTAATGTTAGGCATCTTGTAATCAGGTGACTTAATCCAATGAAGTTACCAAGGAAATATATTTTCTTCAAGAAATATTTATGAATTTTTATCAACCAATTAATACTCTTTAGGTTCCCATATGATATTTCCATCAAGGCAAAGGATGATGGGGTGAGGAGAAGATGAAATAGTTGGTGGAGGTGGAACATAACACTCAACATCATATTGAGAATGAATTATAGGTGATTATTTTTAGAGTTCTTGAGGAAGGGGAGGTAGACCTTAGGCTATGATATATTATTATTTTTCCTTACATTTGACAATCACTTCACTAAAATCTAATTGGACTTGATAATTATCTTAAGGAAGGTTATATGGGGTGTGTTTGGGCATAGGATCTTCTTTTAGCTCTTAACCTTCCATCACAACTTGACTTAACAATTTCATTCTTGACTATAATTATTCAATTTTATTAGCTAGGTTATCTTGTAAAATTATCTCTTGAAGTTGATAATAATAATCATGAGGATAAAGAGTACAAGAGGGATAACATGGAAGACAAGGAGTCTCTTGAGGAAGGGTGGGATGGACTTGCATAGGATCGAGATCTTTTTCAACTTCACATTGTTTATCAAGGATTTTATCCCTTTTATTCCCCCATGATTCCACTACCTTATTCTAGCTTATGATGTTACGATTAGGAGCTTATTTTTGAGGTAGTGATGTAATTTAAGGAGTGGATGAAGTGTTTAAGAAACTTGGGATCTCTTTAGGCTTGGATTCTCCACCTTGTATCTACCTTGGGATTTCATATCTAGGATTCTTCTCTTGAGGTATGGGTGTAATAGGAGAGGGTAATGATGGATTAGATTCCACTTCATTTAATTATTAAATATATTGATGCATATACTTATTGGCTAACTCAATCTACCTATCAAGGTTTTCTTTAAAAACTAGTTTGTCTTTCTAACTCTTTCTTCCAATTGATTAGGAAAAAGATGACTTTGATTAGCTTGATTAGGCTCATGAGTAAAGGTCATGTAGGACTGATATAAATTTTTTGGAAGTGAATATGAAGTCTGATAGAATTGATGAGGATGCTCCTCATGAATTCTTAGCCTATCTTTTAAGGATGTAACCAAGCCACCCACATATAGCATCTCACTTACGAGCCTTTGTCAATTGGCACTCTTAATAGGTGCCCACTCTCTTTTAACTAGATCTAATGCATATCTCACCTTATGAATGATATGAATAGTAACATCTTGACCATGTCCCCTTAGTGTATTAAGTCATATCATGTACTTCTCATATCTTAAGAGAGTTTTATTGAAAGTGGAAATGGATTAATTAGAGAAGTGACTAGGTTGACTAAGAGGAGTAAGGTATTTATAAGGCTTGTTATAAGATTGATAAAAATCATGAAAAATATAACAAGGGTCATATTGGAGCTAGTATGGATCATGACAAGGTTGATAAGGATCATACAAAGGTTGATAGGGAATGCCATAAGCTTGATATACCTCACCAACTTGTGTAAAGCAATACTCAATATCAAAATTAGACATGAAACTTCATTGGGATGTAAAAACACAAAGAAACATTACCAAAAAGCTTCAAAATTAAAACATGGGTTGCTTGACCAGCTGATGTAACTTCAGAGTCACCATTGATGCTTGGATAGATGCCTCCAAAGGTTGATGTATTGAAAGACAACATAGAAAATACTTCAACTTTTTAGACAATGAGTCCTACTAAGCATGCCAAAAAATATTTTCACTTGGATTTGCACCCTTTTAGGATATGTCTTAGCTTTCCTCATCCAAGTAGCACAATTAAAACACCTCTAGGCTATGGGTTGCCTAAGAATGAGGTGTATATCTAGATAGGGATAGCTCCCTTGATGTACTACTTATATATCACTACTACACCTATGATTTTGAGGGAAAAGGGAGAGAAAAATAAAAGTAAACTATCCTAAAGGAGGTGATACCCCAAATTTATTGATGACTACCAACTAGCTACATGTCACACATGAGACTTAAAGACTAACTAAACATACACTTCTCCAATCTGAATCTTCCCACATCAATATTTCATTAAGAGGTTGTGATGAATGTTTAGGCTAAGAGGAGTAGATAAGAGGCCTAAAATATCACTATTTGAATAGAAAAAATCACATAACCTTGACACATCATGAAACACTTCACATGACCTACAAGAAGAAGCTACAAATAGGTGAGAGAATGAGACAACAATGCTAATGAAACCATAGTCATCAGTAAGAAAGATATATCATTAAAGTAACTACACTATGAACAGTCATGGAAGAGGTAAAAATCATTATTATTTATTGATATAATGTTATGAAAATGAGTATGGCTTCACCATACTTAGGTGGAACATAATTTACAAAGGCTAAAATGGCTAATTGTTATAAAACTTTAGAGAGAGAGAGGAGAAGAAAGAATTCCAAAGGTCACATGGACACTTTCAAAGATAATAAAATGAGTTAAATATTCATGAGAATGGAATGTGAAATTTATCATGCAAATTTAAGAAGCACAAGTGTCACCCCAAGTCATGAAACTTTTGAAATGTGGTGTAGGAGTCCTCATTCTGTACAAGGAAATTGCCTTAATCATTCACCCCTATTTGAATATCCCAAATATAACTAGGGATAGGTATAATGGTTGTAATTAGATGGATGGGTTGAAAACATGCTCTTTCATGCATTAGATACTTTCCTAATCATCAAGACTCCTCTAAAACTGAGTTATCACCATCTGTAATCAAAGAATATCTTCTTTCCCACACCTTACAGACTTAGATTCCAAAAAGGCATATATTTTCCATTAAAATTAGTATAAGGGAGTGGATGATACTTGGAAAGACCCTCCATGGCCTTAGAGGCATCAAGCACACCTTAAAATTAGTTTTCTTGGAGATTTTCACTCTTCTCACCATCATGTTCACTATGTCAATTCTAACTAGCTATGATGAGAGCTCTTATAGGAAAAATTACGAGTTGTTATGATGAATGAAATGAACTAGGGTAGTTATCTTCAGTCTCAAGATAAATTCCAAAGTTGATCTCATCTCTCAAAACCTCCTAGAACCTACACAATGCATAAAACTATCAAAAATACCATATTTTGTACTCTATATATACAGTTATATAAAATCCAAAAATATGGGGGATCTTGGGAGAGTCTTCTATAAGTTCTAATCACTCCAATGGTCACTCTAGCCCATTTGTATAGTACACAATCTTCATTTCCTCAATCAGGTCCTTATTTAGGGTTTGCAAAGACTTTAGTGCATTTATGCTCTTAAAGATTGTTCATGAAGGTTAGACATTGGAATTTCAAAAAAAGACCACAAATACAAAGTTTAAGACATCCATAAACCTCCCTAAACTCCTTGAATCTCTATGCAAATCCTCATGAAAGACATCAACTTATAGGTAGTATATATGGAATAATAGGCAATGAGCAAGGCATATGTGTTTATGAATCACTCAAGACCTTCACCAAGGTTTTCAAATGTTCTATTAGCACTCAAAAGGACTGAAACACCTATGAAAGTTCCCATTCCACCATGATGTCATCTTGATAAGTTGTAGGTGCATTGTGAGCTGCATATAGATGATGAGTATGAAATAGTCTATGTATTGAAAGAATTTGTCTTCATAATCAATTGATCTATCCTCAATGTATGTTGAAATGAAACATAAGGATGTTTAAAGCCTAATTCAAACCTTCCACCTCATTTTAAATGTTGAAACCTTTCAAGCACCTATAGGTATAGTTTCATGGTGCAGACTATATGAAGATGTTTTATATGATTGTAATATTCCCTTCACACACTATTTGGAGAGTCTAACCTATTTATTTATTCTTATAAATACATTCTCATCATTTTGAGACCTTAAATAATTCTCCATGAACACACTATATAGTTTTATACACGTGATTCAATTCTTGGCAATAAGTGAAAACAGGGGAAGAAGTGACTAAGTATGACAATATACTAAAATTTTGATTCAAGCATGATGTTATGAGATTAAACATGAAGGTAAGGTGATAAATATGGAATTTATAAATTGGAAACCTCAAATCCTCTTCACATGAGACCCTCACAGAGGACCAAGCATTCTATAAATAAGGAAACCTGACTAAGAATTCACATGGGACCTTTTATGTAACATGATATGATTTACATATCAAAACACCTTGAAACATGAAATCAAACATGGATATGATTTTAATATATATCTAAAATAATCTAGACACAACATCACCATTTGGACTATATGAACCTGTCCAAATTAGATCAAAACCTATAGGGTGCAGGAAATAGTGAGTAGAAAAACATATTCAACTTGTTAGAGATGGTTCATAAAGCACATTTAACCAATATTCAAAATATTTTTATGTAAATGAATATATTTAATTTTAATTTCACCTCCCAAACTTTTTTTTAAAAAATTCTCCAACTTTATGTACCAAGCACAAACCTATTGATTGGTTCTATGTGTCTAGAAGGATAAAGGAGTGAAATGGTTTTAGATAAAAAAATGGAACTTAAAAAATATTTAAAGCATGGAAATAAGTCTAAGGAATATAAAGAGTCATATCAAAGAAATCTCCCATGTTTCACACTCCCTCATGGGCCATATAAGTGCCAAAATCTTCATTTTTCAATTGATTTCTTGATTTTCTATTAGATAACCTACAAGTTTTATATGAACTAAAATTCCTAATATTAAATCTAACTTATTTGATGTTTTAAAGAAAAATAGGGCACTTGAACACCTTATAAACCATGCCACTTGCATTTATGATCCTTAAAAGTCTTCTAAATGACCCAGAGTGACATATAGACTAATTAGACCATGATCAATGCTTAAAAGGCATTGAATTACATCAAATATACTATAACATACCCTATGAAAAAATATTAGACCCCTTAAATATATTAAAATAAAGTTTTTACCTATAGGGGTCCTAATTTGACATGTAGGGTCAAATCTGGGCAACAACTATTTTACAAAGAGATGATGATTAGAGAGAAGTTGAAGTATGAGCTCCAGATGTTGGAGATGGTCAAACTATGTTTTACTATATATGAGGATATCATTGAAGAGGACCAAAATATTTTTTTTCAGGTAGGGATAGAATATTTTACTTATCAATGCTTAGAATGTTAAAGGATCATTAGTGAGTCCAAAGGGCATGACTAGAAACTCATAGTGGCCATCATGTGTGTGAAAATATATATTAGGATTATCATCATCATGAAGTTAGATTTGGTGATATCTAGAGTGGAGATCCAACTTGGAGAAAAAATGAGTGTCATGAAGCTCATCAAGAATCCCATCAATAAAAAGGATCAGGAAATTATCCTTGATTGTGATGTGATTAAGTGCTCAAAAGTTAATGCAAAGGTGCCATGACCCATATTTTTATAGACAAGGAGAACTAGGGGAGAATATGGGTTTTTATTAAGGTAAATAATGACTTTTAGTAAGTCTGAATGAGAATCTTGATCTCTATCTTTTGCTAAAATAGGTAGTGGTAGGGTTTAATGTTAAGAGGAACACTTCCAAGAAGGAGCTAAAATATGATGGTCCTTTGGCCATGAAGGTGTTAATCCCACTACTTTGGTAAAGACACATGTATACCTATATATAATGGCTTGTAGATTAGGAGTAGTGGAGATCATTGATGGTTGCATTTGAATGGAATAGAGCTAGGTAATGATGCAATGTGAACTTATGATGCTAAGAGACCCTGGGTGTAAGCCTTTGAATGTGTGTTTTTTCACATTATCTAAAAATTTCATCCAAATTGTATCAAAGTCCCATAAGATGGGTCTAATTATGCATAACCATTAGGGTCCCAAAATAACATCACATTCATCTAAGGGTAAGGCAAATATGTTTGAGCACAAGTTATAATCTTCAATAGAGATACACATATTATGAAACTTCCCTTTACAAGGTAATGTACCCCAATTGAAAATAATGACTACAAATTTTGAGCAATGATGGACAAAACAATTAGCCTATTTGGTAATCTTAGGGTCAATGAGGTTATGAGTTCTACCAAAATCAATGAGTAATGTAAGAGGGATCTTCTTGAAGTGACTCTTGATATGTCATGGAGAGAGATCTCTAATTGGTATTCATGAGAAGAAATTTCCATAATTAGTTGAGATTTTTATAAATTATTTCTTATATCTAGATCATCTTCTTAAACTTTAGTTTCAAGGAGAGAGTCTGTATCCAGTAGGTAGAGCTTACTCGACACATCAATGTCCTTGAATCATTTTGTCATCATAATTATAATAGAGTCATTTTTCTCTACATACTCACAACTCTACTTTAGTCAAATTTTTGATAGGAGTGGTTTGGTGGGATAGTGTTATGTGAAATCATTTTGGAGTTGTATTTCTTAATGGAGAAAAATTGGATTTGAATCACTGTTGCGATATGATCTTGTCCTCTACCAACTTATCCAACCCTATGGCTTCCATCATCATGTTTGGATAAAACATTTTGACCTTAGATAAAATTTCATCCTTCAATCTACTAGAAAACAACTCTTAAAGAATTCATCAGATAATCCCTCTATGTGATTGGCTAGTTTTTCAAATTATGTTTTATATTCTCTCATGGTTCCTATTTGGAAAAGTTTAGTGAGTGATCTAGTGAAACCATTAAAATCACTAAATCCAAACTATTAAAAAATGAGTGTGTAAAAATTGCTCCATATTATCTCATCATGAGCCTTGATATACCAACGATACTATTGAAAGGATTCGTGTTCAAGTGAAATAATGCAAGTGGAACTTTGTTGGCATCAAAAGTATTATGAAGAATAAAATATTATTCTACCTAATATATTCATCTAGTTATATTTACACTATTAAATTGAGGAAAATCAAATTTGGCCCACAAAAATTATTAGAATAATAAAATTTGGTGTCTAAAAAGGACTCTAGATGTCATCTATTGTTCAAGGCAATATGTTGAAGATTGAGGCCAAGAATTTTTTCATCAAGATATTTGATTTGGGTCTTGAGGGAAAAAATTTCACCTTCCATATTTTTTTTCTCATGTTCAAGTTACTACCATGACCATAATAAGATATTATTTATTTTTACATTGGATAGGAAAACTAGAGTTAAGACACGTTTAGAAGGAAAGTTTTTAATTTGGGAAAAATTAGAGGGGGTAAAGGTAATTTTAATATTTTTTTGTATAATGGATGTATGATTTATGAAGGTGAGGGTAATTTCAAAAGTGAAAATGAAAAAAATAAAAAATTTATCAAAGAGGGACAAAGGAACAGAAAAAGGATATGAACACTGTGGAAAAACTTCAAGACAAATGGACAAAAATAGAAGTTATGGCAAAACCTAAAACTCCTTCAAGGGGGAAAACTCCTTTGAGAAAGATCAATATAATAAATTAATGGTTGCCTTCATTGGCCTCAATTCTTATATTTTAAGTCTAATCTAATTAACTACTACTTCTCATGAATGTAAAATAAAATAAAATGCTCATGGGATGACTTATAAAGCATATGAATTTATAGTAACTAATATACTTACAAAGTAAAGAGAAAGGTTATCATGGGTTTATAATAGAAAAAGTAACTTTAACTGGTTAAATGGCTAAATGGGTGATGTTCAATGAGTTTGACATTGACTATACACACTAGAAGGCTATTAAAGTGAAGGTATTAGTAGATCAAGGGCTGAATCACCTCTTCGATATTCCAATCCTATTATATTTCACTTTCCTCATGATTCTATTATGAATCTAAATGAATCCAAAGAATGGAACCAATATTTTTATGGTTATCTTACATGTCATGGTTCTAGAGTAGGATATTATTCATTATGCCACAAGGAGATCTTATTCCCAAGGCCTTTTACATTGGATTTTAATGCACTAATAAAATAGAAAAATAAAAGGCTTTGCTTTCCAAGCTTCATATTGTATTTCAATGGAATATTCAATATTTACTTGTATATGATGATTCACAGTTGATTATTAATCAATCAATTGATCAATATCAGACTAAGGATGAAAATCGTGTGCCCTACAAAGTCATGAAAGATACACTCAAGCTCAATTTGAAGTCATCCAATTTGAAAAGGTCCTTCGAGCCAATAATAAATCCATTGATGCTATGTCTACTATTGATTCCATAATTGCAATCTCTCCCACAATAAAATAGTGTGAGTTATTAATTGAAAACCTTCTCATTCCATCATATGACTATTTAGACTCTAAAGTGATATGTGTTATTATTGGTCCTAATTTCCCTTGTTATATAGACATTTTAATTTCACAAAAAGATTTGTGGATCCTACACTAGTGGCATGGTCCTAGCTAAAAATCTCTTTTGTATTGGTTACTATTAACCCACTATGGAAGTAGATGCATGCGCTTATGTCAATAAATGTGTGGCATGTCAAAAACATGGTGACCTTATTCATGATCTAGCATAGGCCCTTTAACCATTTATATCTCATTGGTAATTTTATACATTGGGGCTTGATATCATAGTAAAAATTAATCCCACCTCTTTAGCTTGACATAATCGTATCCTCATTGTTACTGACTATTTCACAAAATGGGTAGAGGATATCCATCTAAATTATATAAATAGTAAGTATATTTCCAAATTCATACTAAACCACCTCATTTTCTACATTCCTTCCACTATCATCTCAGAAAATGGAACCTCATTTAAAAATAAAGATGTTACAACCCTTTACTCTAAATTCCATAGTAAGCATAATTTTTCCACTCCCTATTACCCCTAAGGTAATGGCTAAGTTGAGGCATCCAATAAAACCATTGTCAAAATTATCAAGAATATTTTTAATGATATGAATTATGATTGGAATTTGAAAATATTCCTAGCCTTGTGGGTATACCACACTAATATCTTCACCCCCACTAGTGAGACACTATATCCCTAGTCTATTTCTTTAAATGAATCCATATTATTCAGATCGATCTTCCCTCTTTACATATTTCATTACATGATATTCTTGATGAGGAATACTATTAAGTTACTAGACTAGCAAAACTAGAGCTCTTGGTTGAGAAACAACTATCCATCCTTGATTACTTCAAATCATATTAGAATCAACTACTCTAGGGTTATAATAAGTGCATTATTTCTAAAGAATTTGAACCTAGTGATCTTGTGTTAAAATAAAACCAAAATACCACTAATGTTGAGTGAGAAAATAAATGTAAGTTTAAACCCAATTAGGTGGGCCCCTTCATTATCATAGCTTGTTATGGATCAGGTGCATATAAAATGGATACTCTAGAAGGGTATTAATTAGATGAGCTAATGAACATTATGCATCTCAAGTGATTTTATGCTTGATTTTTTTAGCTCTATATATGCATGTCCCTACTTGGGGGCATCACTTCTCTATTTTGAATCATCTCTTATTTATGCTTTACTTGGGGGCATCCCTTCACTATTCCTCACCCCCTCTTTCCTATTAACACCCTAATATGATTATGATTAAATAGGTATAGTAGGTGAATCCATAGAAAAATTTAGCAAGATTAAAAAAATATACATAATAGTTTGTGTCAAAATCTCTTTGTAGATAAAATGTCAAAAAATTGAATGTCATGTTTTTTTAGATTTTATGACTTTTA
Organism: Torreya grandis; assembly: GCA_037957365.1. Taxonomy (NCBI): domain Eukaryota; kingdom Viridiplantae; phylum Streptophyta; class Pinopsida; order Cupressales; family Taxaceae; genus Torreya; species Torreya grandis. The sequence continues at coordinate 873,891 of JARHVA010002617.1, forward strand.
TAACACCCTTGAGTTACTGGCCATTCTTGTTTACATTACCTCATTCAATCCCTTTGCGTCTTGATTCATTATTACAATAGAAAAAGTATTTTCCCATTCCAATTTACTATTGAAAGGTACCCCCTACCTTTCTCATTTACTTGTGTATGGGAAACTATTTCACATTTCATGTTCATTGTTGATTCCTTGCACCCGCAATCATTTCTCCCTTTGATATATGTTTTTGGGAATATAATTTACCATATATTGTATATTATTTTGTCAAAATACTATTGTTTATATATTTTCCTAAAAATCTCTAAACATTAAATATTCCAAAAATACTTAAACATTCAAACATTCCAAAAATCCCTAAACATCAAAATATTCCTATTGTCCCTCAATTTTAAAAATTTTAAGAGGTATATCAGTCCTTCTCAAAATTAAGAGAAACATAGAATTACTCCTAGGCATGTGGGTTTTTTATTCTAGAGGTACAATTCTAGATTAAAGGGCTATATCCCTAGATTTGTTTTGATTGCTCATTACCTATGCTACTAGCTCATTTGGATGAAAAGGGAGTGAGAAAAAATAAAGTAAACCTCTCATAATAAGGTGATGGAAAATTTTTAACTTGACCACTAGCAAGAATTTATAATTACACTTTAAACAAAATCTTATCCTACATATAACTCTACTCCAAATCTGCCTATTTGCATTGGTATTTCTCATGGAGGTTTATGAAGCAAGCTTGGGCTAGAAGGACTAAACACAAGGTAATGGCATGACACTACTGGAGAGACAACTCACTAAACTCATGAAAACTTCAATAGTCCTAAAAAAGACTTCAAAAACTAATTATGGATGAAAACAAGGACAATATGCTAAGGAAATGAAACTATCACTTAACAAGATCAACTAATCTAACATACACATTAAAATTGTCTATGGAGAAGGTAAACCAGGTTGTTATTTATTGATAAAAGGATGAAAATGAGCATGGATTAACCATACTTAGGTGGAGGATCCTTTGAAAACTAAATAAAAATATGGTTTACCTTCTCTATGGACTATTTCAAAGCATATGTTAGACTAGTTGATCTTTTTAAGTGATAGTTTCACTTCCTTAGCATGTTGTCTTTGTTTACATCCCTATTTAGTTTTGAAAGTCTTTTTTAGGTCTCTTAAAGTGTTCTAATGAAATGTTCATGAGTTTATTGAGTTATCTCTCAACTATTGTTATGCCATGACCTTGTGTTTATTCCTCATATCCCAAGATTGCTACACAAACCTCCATGAGAAATATTAATGTAAATAGGTAGATTTGGAGTAGTGGCATATGTAGGTTAGGATTTTATTTGAAGTGTAATTAAAATTGGTGCATCACATTATTAGGATAGGTTTACTTTATGTGTTATCTCTCCATTTTCATTAAAATGAGGTAGTATTATATGTTATGAGAAATAAAAACAAATATAGGGAGCTAACCCTTTAATATATAGATGTTTACCTCAGATATAGGTAACGCACAAGCCTAGGGGTAATCCCAGTTTCCACTCAATTTGGATAAGGCTTGAAATACATCTCTAAGGGTGAAAAATTGAGTGACAATAATTATAGAATGACCATTAGGACTAAGGTCCAAAAGAGTGGAATATTTTTTGGTGTGTTCTTCTACCTATCAATTTTTGTAAGCATTCAACAAACACCAATGGTGACTCTGAATGCAATCAGCTAGTTCTAGTATCCCATGTACTTATGAAAATAACTTTATAATATCTTTTTTTTTCATTTGACTCATGAAGTTGGGATGGATGGGTATGATGATAATTTATACTATACACATCCTTTTCATCCTTGTCATGACCCCAACTATGTGTCTCAATATCCATATCAAACTTGTTACCCTCTTTATGAGTCATGACATCCCTATGGTTATCCTGTTCCCTAACAATATGATCATTATGTTATTGAAAAACCTTATGAATAAGATTATGAGGAATGCTATCAAGAAGAAGTGTCTTCCTATCAGCCCCAACATGATTCCTACCAACCTTATCATGAGCCATATCAGTCCTATAACTATCCTACACCCCCCTCATATGAATAACATTACATGCCTCAATAGTCTTACCATGACTTGTAGTATGAATACTTCTCCCCTACTCCTACTTTAATTACATCTAAAGCCAAATCATTGTTGACACTCATGCCAAATATGTTAGATCATGAAGATGAGATGAGATCACAGGATGAATATCCTGACATGATTCCTATTATTCTCATAGAGTGGTTGATATATTTAGTTTAAAATTTGATGAATATGTGGAGGTTCATTGAAGAGTAAACCCAATATGATATCAATGAGTAGTTTTACTTGTCAATAAAGTGTTTCCAATTGTGGATAAATAGATTAGAGAGCTAGAAAAATCAAAAAGTTGAATATCATTTTGAATTTGTTGAAGAGCCTCAAGAAGGCTATGGAAAAAATGAAAATATTATTAAAGAATATGCCTTTACCATTACCCAACTAGATTGTTATATCCCCAAGATTTTTTTTAATAATACTCCTTTCCCAAGCCCACTCATGATCCATCCATCACACCTTATACTTCCTCTCCATCCCATGGACTTTTTCACCACGCTCTCACCTCATCCCTTATTAAAGAAGAACCCATTCCTATTAAATATAAGTGGGAAAGATACAAATAAATTTGTAGTTGATGAAGAGGATGACTCAATTTTCTATGATGAAGTGTTCACTATAGATACTCCCCTTGGTGAAGATAAACATAAACCAATATTCTTGAATGAAGAAAGAGATGATAAAGATGAGTTCAACTCCATAAGTGACATGTTTGTAGCTACTCATAAAGAGGTTGATCAAGACATGCAATAGGAAGTTTTGAATAAAGACATCATGTCAACTAAGTTGGAAGAGATTCATGATCATGATCAAGATTTTGAATCTAAAAAAATAATAGAGGTTGAAGTTGCAACCAAATCCATAGGAAAAGATGGCTTATGGTAGAAGTTAAATGAGATATTTCATGAGTTTGAGACCCTTCAAAAGCTTACACCTCATTTTGGTCAATTTGAAGAGACTATTTAATATGCCTTTCCTCTTGATGGTTTGTGTCAAAAATATCCTATGCCATCCAAGCTTCTTCAAGTTGCATCTAGCCTTGAATTTGAAGACTCTTCAAGTAAATAAGTTGATGAAGTTGAATAAGTTATGGTTCTTGAAGAGAAGGAAAAAAAAAAGATGATTAAAAACAACATGTTGAACTCCTTCAAGAGATTGAAGGCATTTTCATGGTTATGTTTCCCATTGAAGGTTGTGTACATAAGGAGATCAAACAAGATGTCTTCATTGATGACAATGATGAGGATTGGATTAAGTATACAAAGTTTTTTAAAGATATTAATGAGCTTGCAATAGTTGATAAGAAGTTTTATGTCATTTAAAATTCCATGAAGGTCAAAGAAACATGCTTAGATGAAGCATCATTAAATAAAGTTGTAGTTGAAGGATATCATGAGAAGATTGTTGAAATATAATATGAGTTCACCTTCATAGGTGACATGTTTGCAATATCATTATTTCATTTGAAGTCATGTCAAGAGGATTAACAAGTATGAAGGAGTTGAAGATAGAAAGAGTAAGACCCAAGAGACAACTTGTTTCATGCCCTCTTTCATCTCATGGAGAAAGAGATTGTTCAAGCTTTCCCTTTGATCTAGGAGGAAGAGATTATTTTTAGGTTAGTTGTATATAGTTTAGTTTGTTTATGTTGTTATTGTGTCCCTTAAGTGCTTGATAACACATATATGTATCTTATTCTTACATTTTATCTTGTTGTTCTTTGTTTTGTTTGTTTTTAAGGTCAAATAAGTTTGTTGAGTCATGAATCAAAGTCTATTCAGGTATGAAACTGAGTATTAGAGACTCTATTTCCCAATGAACATGCAAGGCTACTAGTCCTATTAGCATTATAGGCATGTTACCCCTGTGAATCACCAATAATGTTGACCAAATTTTTACCCTAAGTCAAAATTGGTCACCCCCTCAAAAATCTAACTTTTCATAGTCTTGGAATACCTTATATGGTCCCTATAGTCTTCATATAACCTTATTAACATTGTTTAAGATTAATTTGGAGAAGTTAAGGTAATGTCATGTGATGGTCATATAGTGACTTAGGCATGTCATGGAGAGATAAGGCTTGGTAAATTTGTGTCACAAGTGATTAGGGGTTTATTAAGGTCATGTTATGTTTTAAATACTTTGTCATAACATTTAATGATGTTTTGGAAACTTTGAGGTTCACTTGTAGACTTGAAGATGATGAAAATACATGAAAAAGTGATTTTTGGCTAACATTTTCATATTTTAAAGTATAAAAATTAAAAAAATCATACCACACACATTAAAAGGTCCTTGGAGAATTTACACAATTTCCACACCTATCAACATGTCATAGAAAGACCAGATTCTTTATACTCAATGCCATATTGAGGAGTTAAAAAAGTTGTAAGAACTTGTGGAATTCACTTGTAAGTGAAAAGAGTTGAAGAGTTTCCTTTGAAATTATAAATGTTATAAAAATATTTGGAATAATATTTAACTCTCATAGTGTTGTAAAATTATCTCTCTCTTCCATCACTCCATTCACAAGATAGTGAAGGCCAAATTCAATTAGATGGTATAGGCCATACAAGTAGATTTGGGGGATATTATTTTGGCCAAATTTTGTAACACCTATGTTATTATAATATGTGTCATTTTTTATTTTATTGGTGTCCTCATATTTATTAAAAATAGCTAAGAAGCTAGACTACTTTTTGAAGGCTTAAAACCCCACAAGCTAAGTTTAAAGAAAATCCAATGCAAAGTGTGAGATCATGTCTACTTGAAACCATTGGAGTGATTCATTATATGTATATATATTATTTATAAACATTCATTCATCATGGTGGTACATTTGGATGGTCCTTTGAAAAGAAAAGTCTCTCTTATGTATTTTATACAAATGACTATCATATTTATACATTTTAGGTTCTTCAAGTGGTATAATGCATTTTAATGGTTATAAATGGTCTCCTACCATCATTAAAAATCCATAAATATCCTTATAACCAATTAAATATTCTGTATAAGTCTCAAACTAGTTACATCTTCATTAACCTTTTGGGACTATGTTTTGTGTGTTCATGCATAATAGATTGATTTGAATGGTTTGAATATGTATTTTTAAAGATATTTAAAGTATTTTTTTCTTGGTATATTATGTTGATAAAAATAAATCAATATTATTTGAGTCCATAATAGTCATGTTTTCATTTTTTAAGGCTTCAAACATAGGATTGCAGAACAATCACCTACATACTTGTAAGTCTACAACTTCAATGGATGTTCATATTGTTAATGTTCAATGAATATTTTATAGCCATGTAATAAATATAATAGATTAAATTTGAATATTTCAATGTACCAATGGATGTCTTGAAGCACCTAGAGCCAAAGGGTAGTTTGAAAACTAAGCTAACAAAACTCTCCAAATATGCACCTATAGACTATGTAAATAGTAAAGGCAGAGGATCTAAGTTCAAAGATGTCTTGAATATGATAATGGATTTGGTAATGTAGTGATATTAGACTCATAATTATGTTTAGTGGTTTCAAATTTCCATATAGTTATGAAAATTGCAATTCAAGACCTTACACACAGTCTAACTACTGAGTCACCTTCAGTTAGTTGAGGGAATTTGCATTGACAACGGTGTTGATAAGATCTAGAGTCTTCAAGGCACTAAATGTGTATTAATATAACTTAACTAATATTAATATGTTCTATTAAGAGATTTGGAGATTGGTTTAGAAGCCTTATAACATAGTCAAATCATTAAATATAGTCAATTATCCCAAAACATCACATACAACCAACCAATTAGGAAGACTATATTGATATAGTGATAGAAGCATAGAGTTTAAGGATTAGATAAGATATTAAATCAGTAAATGGCATGAAAATGTTTTAGGAGTTTAAATTTTATAACAATGTCTCTCCTAAATCACCAAGTTATATACCATCTCAAATGAACATACATAAGTAGACAATCACCTGTAGGTTTATTTAGGTGACTAAAGACTCTCCAAATTCTTGAGACAATGGTTTATAAATGTGTGAAGGTTTAAAATTATATTTAATTTCTCAAATAATTGAGATAAAATGGGGTTTTGAGTGACTCATATAAAAATGAGCAAATAGTGATCACAAGGTTAATTACCTACACATAGTCCAACACAATCTCGCTTTACCAAAGCATTTATTGATTTAAATGGTCTTAAATTATATGAGAAGTATATGTGGAGGATTGAAACATGTGAAAAAAGGTTTCACAAAGTTTAGATAACCCCACACAATTATCTAATTCAATTTAATATAAACAAACATTGGGAACCTTGTATATATAGTCCTTACACATATAAGTATGCTCACTTTGATAAGAGTTTGTTGGCTTAGAGAGATATAAAGGAATATGTGGTATCTAAGAGGGAAAGTTTTATATTTTAATGTGTTTCATTTAAGTAATGGAACCAAATTTTACCTTCATACCTAAATAAAAACATTTAGACTCTACCTACTTAGTCTAATAGTAACCTACAGGCCTACTGCTTCATGAGAAGTTTGGTTATTTGAAGAGGTCAAATAATATATAGAGGGAATGAGAAAAAAAATGTTTCCATAATGATTAAATATTTATGGAATCATCCACCAAAACCTCAATTTTAAGGTTAAGATGAATCAAACATAATCAAACAATGTTCAATCTCAAGAAAGTTAAGCACATACATAGGCCTACAAGGTAGACCTAGAGAGGGGAATTCAAATGGATTTTGAATGAAATTTGATAAAATTTAAGAGATGGTTATGGAAATATACAAGCATTCCATGAATTTTATATAAATGATAGTGAATGAAAGAGGTGAAAATAATTAGTTAGGGTAAGTTTGATAGCTTGGCTGACAAACCCTAGGCCTAAGCCAATGATAATCTAGAGAGTTTGGTGAATTAATGTGGTAATAAAACCATTTAAATGTTTCAAGGAGAACATCATATACCTCATTAATGTCACTAGATCTCAAACCAACTTCTAGGTGCCTATTACTAACCTAATTTGTTCTTAGACCTCATAGAATGTTTATTGCCAGCCTAAATGGGACCTTGGGATCCTATAGGAATTTAACTACCCTAGTTCAATTCCATTTTGTGTAATTGTTTGGTGGTTTCATTCCCTAAGCTATATGAACTATTTTTTAATAGCTCAAGGCATTATCGAGCTACCTAGGAGAGTTATAAGGACTTCATGAAAGAGAAGTGAAATTGTATACCTCTATATAGACCCAAAAACTTTAAAATGACCTAGAACATGTTCAAGACTCCCTTTAGAATCACCCCATTTCATTTTTTGGTACAATATTATATGAAACTATATGGATTAGGCATAAAAATGTTGAATTCTTCTAGAATATAGGTTTGTACAAGTTGTCAAATCTTCAAATTTGGCATGGAGAATAAGGAAGAGGTTGTATAAATTAATCACATGCTTATTTTGGGTTTTTAATGTGTGGGGATATTATAGAGACATTTTTTAGTCTATTGGTAGGGAGGCATTATTGAAGCCTATTTAGGAAAGAAAAGTTGAATATCTCCACTCACTTTGTGATCCTAAAATTTAACATAGAGCTATAAGTCCATACTAGGCACTAGAATATACCCTCAAATTCTCACCACCATCTATACAAATCTCCACATAAAGAGGCTTGTATGATTTTAAGGCTATAAGGAATGAGGCTTAATTGAGAATTTTGGTAGAGAATGAATTATTGGGGTTAGTTTTAAACCTCAAAATATATTGTTTTAGGTCTAATATGAGTTTAATATGCAATCCATGAATTTTAGATGAGCTAAAGAAGACAAATCCAAGTTTTGACACTTGTATGGAAAGTTGGCCTAAGAAGATGAAGAGTATTGTAGACACTTAGTAAGAGGAAGAGGTGATGTGTCAAAGAGAACCTGATTAATTTAGTTGAGAGGTTTTAATAGAAGAGAAAAAAGGTAGGATAAATTGATCTGGCCATCAAAAAGGGCACTTGTCCTTCAACGTGTCAAGGAAAAAGGAAATTTTTAAGAGCTAATCAAGGTATCAAACAAAAATTTAAATTCCCATGCCACTTGGAGGATTAGAACATCTTCATAGGATCTACACTTGTTGTCTTGACATGTTAAGGAAATTCTATACCTCCCCTTCTTGTTTTAAGTCATAGACACTTGTCCATCTCTCTCTCTCATATGCCCTTCTTCTCTTGTCTCTCACTTTCTCTATATAAGAAACCACTGTTTGATTTAAAAGGATCCTCAACCTGAGTATGGAAAATACCTACTCATTTGCATCATTTGAGAAATAAAAAATAGTCTAGTTTACCTTCTCCATGGACTATTTCAATGTGTATGTTAGACTAGTTGATCTTGCTAAGTGATAGTTTCACTTCCTTGGCATGTTGTCATTTTTTCCATCCATATTCAATTTTGAAAGACATTTTTAGGTCTATTGAAGTGTTATAATTAAGTGTTCATGAGTGTTTTATCCACTAGTGTTATGTCATGACCTTATGTTTAGTACTCCTAGCCCAACCTTGTTTCATAAACCTCCATGAGAAATACTAATACAAATAGGCAAATTTGGAGTAGTGTCACATGTTGGTTAGGTTTTTGTTTGAAGTTTAATTGAAATTGGTTGGAAGTGGTCATGTTAAAATTGGTGCAACATCTTATTAGGATAGGTTTAATTTATTTTTTATCTCTCCATTTTCATCTAAATGAGCTAGTAGTATAGGTGATGAGAAATCAAAACAAATATATGGAGTTATCCCTTTAATCTATAGGTTTATCTCTATTATAGGCAACCCACAGGCCTAGGGGTAATCCCATTTTCAAATCAATTTGGATAAGGATTTAACTAACTCTCCAATGGTGTAAAATTGAGTGATAATAATTTCCTTAGATAAAAAAAACCCCTAGAAAGTTTCACAGTTCAAATCCCACAAGTTTTCCAAATCTATGCATATCTCTAATATGATGTTAATGACTATTTATCATCTTATTAGTCAAATTGCCTCTCCATTCACTCATATCTAGGTGGTACATACTATATTACCTTGTAAGTGATTTGATCTCCTTATGAGTACAACATCTCAATATTAGGACCATTTTCTTTCTATTCTATATTATCACCATTTTGAGAGTTAATAATTCATTCTTGTTATACTTAACACACCCCACTCTCAAATTTTATTTCAAATAGGGGCTCATTATTGTTTGAAATCCTATTTTCCAATCTAAAACTCCTTTTAATTGGAAATAATGTGCGTAATTAGTAAGATATTTGGCATTCAAAGATCTTAATTCCCATGTTGATGGTTCTTTTTAAATGTGTTACTCTATGTCAATGTAATTTGTATTTTCCCCATATCAAGGTTTTCCCACTTTTTTTATATAGGATTTATTTTAAATTAAATGATGATTAAAATATAAAAATCCTAAGTGTTTTGGTCTTCACAAACTTTAGTTTTTGTGTCTTTTAAAACTTTGAGTGTTTTGGTCTTCAAAAATTTTGGCACCTCACAACTTTTATTCTTCATGACTTTTGGTTTTCATAGATTTGGGTATTCATAAATTTTGGTCATCACAACTTTTGAATGTAATGGATTTTGTAATTTCATAACTTTCATACTTAATGAATTTCAGGTTCTCATAATATTGGTCTCCAAAGATTTTGATGTTACCCAAATTATTCTCTAGATCTTTGTGTTTTTTGTTCTTCACGAGTTTTTTCTTTGTGCATTCATGAAAAATGGAAAAGGATTATTTTTACAAAAGTTATTACATGTGAAATCCATGAGTCTTCATGTTTTTCACATCCAAGGCATCATGTGATTTGGATATATGGAAACTGATAAAAGTTACAATACCTAACTTTTGAGATCATTCCACATGGAGCAACTACATCAAAATAACTAAAAACCAGGGGACACTTGTCTAGGTATGACAACATGGCATTTTATGAATGCCTGAGATGTCTATGTGGCATACCCACTAAAGTAAGTTACCAAATTCAAATTAAATGAGTAGATAATTCTTGGAGCCATTAAACATTATTGTAACATGAAATGGAATTAAATTAGACATTATTGAACTATATAATTAAATTCTAAAGAAACATCTCTTATATTGATTACCAAAGAACCTAAGAGAACTTGCATTCCACAAAGAGCTAAAATCCCTAGTCTTTTTGTCTTTACCTATGAATTACTTACAAAAACTATCAATTGAACTATCACATGAATTGTGTAAGTAATCCAAAAATAATAAATGGATTCATCATCTAGGGCATGTAGAGGAGCTCTACCAAAATAAAAATTATCCATTAAGGATTTGACTAATTATACAGATACAATCTTATATTTGATTGTTTTTTATGGTAACTATGCAAATTACATAGCTCTATGGGACACTATGGAGAATGTTGGTGCCCACTTATGTGAGAAAAACTTAATTTATGAATAAAATTAAATAATGGTAGATTTGATACCCTTAAAACATCAATAATTATATTTTTAAGCAATAAAGCCTGAAGTGATGCCTTACATCATCATAATTCTAGACATGTTCTTCATAAGCAAGGTATCCAATGGCTTCCTACATCCTGTAGAAAAAATATAATCATGGCCTCTATTTTAGGGGATGATTTTAAAAGGTACCTATAGCTATCCCTTGTAGATGCCACCTATGATAGGATAAGGATCATATTGTCAATAAAGAGAAACATAATTGAAGATGTATTAATAAGGTGAATAATACGAAGATAAAAGGTAAACCTTAAATCCACTTCTCCAGTGCCAATAAAAAGTTTCAAAATGGTATTTGACATTGGGATGGATTATTGAATAGATTATATGGGTGTGCTAGTATTCATTATCTTTGACTTGAATGGGTGACACTATTAGACCTATTGGTAACATTAGAATTAACCTTTCCCCTAAGTGACATAATTAGTATCAAACTATAATAGAAAATGTTTAAAAAGGATAAGAGGATATTCAATGGTCAATTATTTATGATTTACTACTTTCTAGATGTTTTCATGGCTAAAATATATGTACATAATAGATCACTTTGTAACCAAGACCTAGATTGTGTAAATAATAGGGTATGTGATTTTTATTACATCTTGCACATTTACTCTTACATGCAAAATATAGTCTGAATTACTAAGAATGTTTATCCCCAATTTTGGATGTCCATCCATGAGGAAACCCTAGTATGAGTCTTAGATATTATCAAGAACTCACTATGGCCAAGGGTAGACTAATGGTTATATCTAGACTATATAGTTATAATGATTGAGGGAACCAAATTGGGAATCTTGTTCTTTCCCAAATATGTTCCAAACAAGCTTGCAGAACATGAAATGACATATCAAATCTGGTGGAACATAGATGAAGATATGTATAAGATTTAGAAATGTCTTTTCCATGGATCTTATTTGATTTTAGGTTTAATTAATTACACCAATAAGAATCACTTTTATGTTGTCATAGGCATAAGGAAGTTGTAATCATTGGTATCTCTACCACATTAGGATTGAGACCCAAGAGGTTTGAATTCAAAATCATGATGTTGTCTTAGGTGTCCCACACAAGCATGTACCTTATGATCATGATTTTATCTTCATAAATGCCAAAGATGATGATGATTTTTTAAATAGGATGCATATGGTTCAATATATAGAGGACCTTACTAAGGGTAATCCAAAAGTACCCATCACTCACAATTTTCAAAACTCAAACTCAAGTTCCACCTCTATGTGTATGGGCTTAAACTAATTACTGATACTCACATCCCTCTTGGTTGGTTTAGATAGAATAGGATCCTTGCCAATATACATCTAAATATGTAAAGGAAAATGTGAAGTAAGAATAGGATGTGGAGGAGACCTATGTTGTAATAATTTCTCTTGGAGTAGAGGAGCTAACTAATATTAATTCTTCCAACTCTTCACACTCCAACCCTTCTACTATAATTACATTACCTATAAATCTATACATAGATGTATAATATAATGCTAATCATCAAGCCACTTGTTTAATTAATAAGATAAAAATTAAGGTCTATAGGAGGCAAAGAGCTCAGAAGAACCTTCCTTAACTAGTTGGGACACCTATGGGTTCAACTATTTAGATAGTTTCATAAGTGAGGTATGTGGGTGAATTAGAAGCACTAGAAGAGGATGAGGAGGAAGAGATTATAAATTCCAAGGTCATGAGCCTCTAAGGATTGAAAGGTAAGGCACCAATAGAAATGGAAAAATTAGAAGGTGTCCTTGGCCTTGTGGTTGTTTCTAGTTTACCTTTTATTGTCCCTATTATCCATTTTTTTTGTTATTTTCAGAATTATAAATATAATACCATGGCATTTTATCCAAAAACTATTGGAATAATCACTACAGGTCTGATTGATACTACTTCTTAAGTTTTGACAAGAGTTATTAGGGTCAAGAAAGCCCATTCCAAGAAAATTAGAGGAGTCCCTATTTTTTATTAGGGTGCACAACTATCTATTCAAATCACCCAACTAGGTTTGTATATGCCCCTATTCAGAACAACTCAACTACCTTTTATTGTGTCATATATAAAAGTTGATAAGTAGACAACCTACATTGTGCACCCTACTCCCCAAAATGACAACTTAGATTGGTAAAATATTATCTTCCCATATCTACTAGACCCACTCCATGTAAGTTATTTAATGTTTTCTTTAGTGAATATTATGTTAAGGGGAATTAGCTAAGACACTTAGGTAGATAACATAGGTGAATTAATAATTCCATAATGGGTAGGGGAATTAAGATCCCAAGCTATGTAGAAGCTAAATCTAGTGATTTTTGAGCTTCCCATAATTTGTTTCATTTTTGACAAATCTATAGGGATAGTTTAGAGGGTCGAGAAAATAAAAATACAATATGAGTTTAGCCAAGACCTAATTTTTGAAGAGAGATAAGATGTTTTTTTTGTCCAAAAATGAATAAAAGAATTGTAGAATCTCCATACAATGAATATTTTATGGCTTATTTAGAGACATGTATAAAGGCCTTAATGTAACTACATAGAGACACTAATTAAGATAGGTAAGAGCTTCAACAAAGTTCTAGAAAAATAATAGATTATGCATATCCCCAAAGAAATAGAGGATGATGTGTAGAATATAACCCTCAGGATGTTTAACATTCTTGACACTATTAATACAATAAAGATTTAAATGTCTCCCCATTTTACTAAGACTATTGAATTATTTAATTCTTTTAAGGAAGATTAAAATAAATTAAATTTTCTCTTAAATTGCACTAAAAATTAGGATTTTATCCATTTAGATCTAATCACTCCTCTTGAGGTATCCAATTACCTCAACTTGGTAGTTATTAAAACATAAGAATCTCACAAATAGGTAGCTAGCATACAAGCCTTAATTCTAAAATTGGTTGAGCATGATAAGAAAGCTATATAAAATTTTCAAGAATTGAAATTATCATAATTAAGGGCCACTTCATTAAAATTGATAGACAAAGCCAATTTTGATATTTTATTCCATAAGGTTGCTAAAAATTTTAAGAAAAGTCTACAAGGATGAAAAAGGGAGAATATTTATCAAGAGATTGGTTTTGAAAGTAAGAAGTTTATGAAGGTTCAAATAATCAAAGTTGAGTTCATAACTTCAAATTAGAAGTCTGGATTCCTACTTTCATAGTCTCTAGGGTACATCGAACGTCCCTTCTCAACTTGGACATAATCAATGCTCAGTATGATTAGGCATACAAGTTTTATCTAAAATTAAATTAAAATAAACAATCTACAATAGCAACTTATAGTTCAACTCCCCCTACCACTCTTATTCCATCAACTATTTTGAGTGTTACCCCCTCAGCCATGTAAGCTCTAACATCAAGTAGACATTATCTTCCTAAGATAATATTATATGTATTTCTTACATAAGAGATAATTCATGTAACTAAGTTTTACTTTTATTTATATTCTACTTATGATACATGTAAGTATTAGCTATGAAATATTGTAACATGCACACATTGCATGATTTTATAAGTATGTGTCTTGTTTTAGGGACATAGTTTTGGCCATTTCAAATTGTACATGAAGAGTCTGGATTTAAATAGAACTATTTTATAATAATATACATGTAATTATAATTATAGATGAATTTGTAGGATAAGGAAACCCCTCCTCCAACCTATATATACTTGTAACTCTCCCATTTCAAAGAGAGTTGGAATTTTAATTAATACAAGAAGAATTCTTTTGATTGTCACACAAATGTGTTAATGAGTTTATTCTCCAAACTTGTGTGATTGATTATGATTGCTTCACTATTGTTTATTCAATAATTTTAGGTTTGGAAAAGCTACCTATAGTTATTTTTTGTTATTATTTTTATTTGCTAATATAATACATACAACAACTATTTTAAGATTGGCTAATACAAGAAAATTTAAAAAATAAGGTTGAATGATTCATTTTTATGTAAAAGTGTATTTCATGATATAATATTTTAAAATGAGCAAAAATTGCTTTAGATACTTATTTTATCTTAGTCATAATCCTTTTTTATAAGGTCAAGCAATAATTTATCTAAATGAGAACAACCTTTAGCTGAGATTTTGGAGTTTACTATATCCTTTACCATCAGACTCCCTTGTTATATTTGTGTATGTATAGGTAATATCCTCTAGTCACAAGCATTAGTTTCAGAGACACTTGTCCATGTATAAGACTAACTTAGGATTAATCCTTCTCTTGACCACAAAACTTTATTTTTTGCTCTACCTTCCCTCCTTTTGTATTTATTTTGAGTTCTTCACACCATATCTTAGACTGTTATCCATCCAATTCAAATAGGATTTTGGTTTTTTTTAGATTTAACTTATCAATGCACACATGGTTAACAACCTACATGCTCAACTAACTTTTCCACCACCTATTTGTTTTAACCCATACCTAAAAATCATGCCCCAGAGTGGAGTTTATCTCCATAGAGACCCTAAAATGTTAAAGGCTACTTCATTCATGAATTGGTGTGCATAAAAAATACATCAACAATGCTCTTACCATTTTATGAGTTAAACAATTCTATATCAATATTAATTTTGCTTTTTTATCATACTTATGATATTATACTCCAAATTTATGTTGAACTATAGTGGTTTGAGGTCTAATTACTATATCGGTAGCACTTAGTTTTCTGAGGTTAACTCGACCATCCTTTATCCCATTTTGGCAAGCTCATTTTTTATATGCTCTCACCAATTTTTGATCCCATTCTTATTTTTTCATATATAATCTATATTATTTACTTATCATCACCTTTATTCTTTCCCAATATATTGGAAGCATAACCACTAAGAGGGGGGTGAATCAGTACCCTTAAAATAATCATTCAATTTAACTTATCATTAATGAAGCATTAATTCAAACACATACATCAACCAATGTATAAATAAGCATCTGCATAATCATAAACCGTATGAACACAAGAGGTATGTGGGAAAACCTCATAGGGGATAAAACCCATTGACACATATTGAGGTCAACATACCCCCATTTTTGAAAAATGTGACCCTTGAGATACGTTGAACCTTAACCCTAAAACCATGGCATGTTTTGAACATTATTAGAATTTAAAGATCATCGACTTTGGTAGAAGTTGTGCTACTAATTTATGGTTTTGATTTGAACTTGAGTAATTTTTCTATAATTAGATTTCATGTCTTATAGTTTTAGTTTTCATGGAGCCCTTACTGATGGATCATGTTCAAAAACCCCTAGCATAAACCCTTGGTTCAAATTTGTGTCTGGCAGGAGCATTTGGTAGGAATATTTTAAATTTATTTTTGGACTAAAGACCAATTTTTATGTTAAGGCTTGGTCATGTTTTTTAACATGACCAGACCTTAGCCTAAAAATTATGCTTAGTCCCCTTTATTTTCCCCTTGTGTTCCTCATATTTATAATGTTTTCCAATGTTATGTTAGCGAGTTCCTTTTATTTTAGCATGGTCCCCTTTACTAAAAATTTTAACCCTAAGGCCTCATTCACATTTATCAATGCAAACAGGATCATAGTCTTAAATATTTAGCCTAAGTTTCTATCTACCCAAGTCTAACTTTTGTGGTGATGGGGTCTTTTTATTTCTAGCATGGCCTCTTTATTACTTACTAAGCCTAAATCCTTAATGTTAAGGCCATGTTCATGTTTATTAACATGAATGAGACCTTAGTCTTAACATTTTAGCCTAAGTCTTATTTCATCTCAGGTCTTAACCTAAAAACCTTGCTCATTTGTATATCTAATGGTCCATACCTCATCATAGCTTTTAATTGAATGGAGTAAAGCCAACATTGAAAAGTCAAAAGACCATAAAAGAGCCATAGAATTACCACATGACACTCCTGCATTTAAAATTTAATATCAAATGATCTCAGATATTAAAAGGAACTAATGGTGTGTGACTTCTCACATCATTATTTGATGGCTCTTACTTCATCATGGATTTTAATTAGATGGAGAAAATTGAATCTAAGACCCTAGGAAGACCTATAGAGTTTCCACACATCAATCCTACATTAGAACATATGAATTCAATGAGATTAAATTTAATGTTTGCTTGACCATCATTTTACTTCCATGAGGCTATCTTTGACATCTATGCAATCATCAAATTTAAACCCACCAAATCTAAGAACTTTGAGCTTAAATTTGGCATTCATGTGACCATAATTTGATTTCTATGAGGACATCTTTAATGTCTGTGAGGCCATCAAATTCAAGCTCATCTAACATTTTTAGTTTGATAAAGGAGGAATATTTTATGTCATTTGATGGGTCATTTGATATATTGCATTAAAAAATTTGCATAAAATGATTTAACCTAAGTATTCTCATGGTTATTAATATGAAATAGACTTAGGTAAAAGCATTTTAACTTAAGTCCTTTGTATATCTATGCACTGATTAAATCTCATACATCTTGTAGGATCTGATGGTATGTGTTTCATCATGGCCATTAATCAAATGGTGTGAAATCATCAATAAATTTTTAATCAAGCTTAGAAACCCTATAGAGGTGCCAAGAGAGACAACCATAGGGCTCAATGTAAAGGTGACCAATGACATACGAGGGCCCAAATCATGACGAACAACTTGAATTGATCCTTGGATCTTGATTGAATGGTGCAAAGTAAAAGGCATTTTTAAATGTCAATGGCTAGTGATTTAAAGGAATTTAAGAAAAAATCCATGAAATTTTATATATATATGCCAAATAAGTGCCACGAAAGCATAACATGACAAAAGCAAAAATCTTGTGTGCTCATAAATGCAAAAGTATAAAGGCAAAGGTCTAAATCAAATTTGAGGCATGTATGAGCTGAAGTCCAAGTAAGACATCACCATTAAATCTTTAGGAGAGCCCAAAAAACTTACATAAAATCCCTAATTTGAGCCCATATTGATCACAGTTAAGCTAAAAGAGAGTCCAATTACAATTTGAGCACAAAAGAGTTCACTCAGAGATAATTTAGAACACTATAGTAAGCAATTTGCAAAGTTTGGAAGCCATGATAGCTCAAAGTCAATAATATAGGGATAAGACAGAGTTGTATTTATCCACATATAATGAAGGGAGGTTATTTAAGGATACAGACCTATAAAATGTAGCATTTAGCATAAGTAATAGGAATTGGTCCAAGTTTTTTAGGACCATTAAATAGATGCAAGCCATCACTAAAGAATAATAGAATATTGCCACTATAACTAGAAGGTATTATGACCTAGTTATAGTCTAGATGGCTAGTCTCTAGCATGTGGTTACCAAACCAGAGATAATCCATTGTATTGACATTTTTTCCCCATTTTCAAGGACTACAGGCTTGAATAGGGTTCGATTATTCATGAAAGGGCCTTTAAAAGAATTACATTCATTTCCTCATTGGCCTTTGAGAGTTATTACAAGATCCTAAAATCCCAAGTGGATTTACCCACTATTAAGGAATGAATTGGTAATTAATAATCTAGATACCATCTTTAGGCCATGGTTGCTTTGAGGGAACCATGTGATCTGAGACCCTATTTAAAACATCCCAGTTGGCCAATTTAGAGAGGGGGTTAGGGTAATCATGACTCTATTGAAAAGGATATAGAGAGCCACTACAAACACTTATGTTAATAAGAGTTAGGTGTCTTATGTATACTTTATTATAGATAAAGGGTTCACTCCCCTAATTACGGAGATGATGAACATATATCTAGAAATACAATTCATAAAAATAAAGAAGAAAACTAGTACCCAATTTTTCATGATCTCCTATCTATTAGATGCCTTACTAGCCTCTACCCAAATCCCTCATATCAAAAATTGGTCACCTAGTGGTAGATATAAAATTTGCCACCACTATTTAGAGCTAAACATATTCAAATATAGGCATAACATCTAATTCATCTATGACTGTGTGTATCCATCCTTGGTAGAAGCCATCATAGGGATCCATATGCCCAAGATAAGCCCTCTAATCAAGAAATATGTGGAACTAATGGGAGACATTTGGTTGTATCTAGATTATATAGTGATCAAAATTGAAGGGATTTTGATCCAACCTTATAGGTTACCTATCTATGTTCTATCAAGCTGGAAGAGCAAGAGATTGCATACCAACTTATTAATGGTGTGGATAGAGTATGCAAAGACAAGATGAAAGGCCTCCCCCATCCCTTTCTTTTGACTATTATCAAGATTGTGTTAAAAATTTGGGATAAGGTGAGTATTATGGCTAGGCATAGGAACTCTTTCAAATTGCAACTCGATGAGCTAAAGATGTGGGACCCTAATGGCATGGTCTCCACACACTTGAAATCTAAGAAATTGCCCAAGCCAATGTATGTGCACCAAATTAGTGTCCATGAAACCATATATAGCAGAGCAAATTTTTTTAAAGAAATATTGGCTAGGCTTAAGGGATATAACATTAGAATTAAGCATAGATTGACTAGTGATGGAAATCCCCTTATAGATATATGGCAAATAGGACCTCTGTAATACCATTTAATATCTATAACTTGAAGGCCCCATCAAGAATAACCACAAGTGGAAGGGCACTATCCTAAAGAATAGATTACATAAGTTCCTAGCAAGGAAAATTTGGAAGAGAGACTTGGTGAGGGCCCATCATCCTCAGTCCCTCCCTAAAGACTAGCATCTCTAGTTGAATACCTAGACATGATTTCCTTGGAGCCAAATGAAATAGTGGAAGATGACCTTCAAGTCCTTGTTGAGGTGTATAGATCTGATGAAGAAGAGGAGCATGTTAAAAAAGAACAAGACCAAATAAAGGAGGATAAAAAATAAAAAGGAAAATAAGTTGTCCTAGATCTTGTCCCAATGGCACTAGTAAAGAAGAGAAAAGAAGAATTGGCAATGGTCCCAATTGGATCAAAGATGCCAAAGTTAAATCTCACTCACCCAATGAGTGAGGTTAACTTATTTAGTGATGAATGCCTCATCCATGGACCAATCATCCTTGATTGGTTCATTTATGAAAAAATGCAAAAAATCCCCACTTGACACCACTCATGGGCCCTAAACAAAACTGTTAACATTGATGTGCATGATAATATCAATCCATGGATAAGGGATTTAATGAAGGAGGAAGAAATAATAATAGTGACCATTGAAGGGTAAAATAAAAAGTATATGGATGCTCTAGGAGCATTAAGCAGTACCCAAATGGAGTCTTCCAAACCTCTAAAGTATACTAAATCAACTACTACTATGCAATTCAATCCAGAGATAGTTGGATTAGAGAGAGTAACAACTAGAAAGGCCATAGTGGGGATTGAAGAGTTCACATTCCAAAAGGTCAATCCATTTGTAGGCTTACCTCTAGTTGGGGCATAGACAACCTAGTGAACTACCCATCCATGAAGAGTATTTTGAAAGCCTAGTTAAGGCTCATTCATCTCAAGTTATAGCTAGCATTAGGGGGATGAAATAAATAATAACTAATCTAGAAATGGAGAATGAAAATTTTAAGGCACAATATGTCTTATCAGTGCCTAAGGTAATGGTTAAAATGTTGGATGAATCCTTCTATGATATGTTTAAGGCCTTAAAATTAATAAAGTTGAGTTAGAGTGCATTGTCATAATAGAACATAGTGGCCAAGGGTCTAATAGCCCAATAAAAAGCTTCAATGGATCAAATAAAAGGGTTGATCAACATCAGAGTTGGAAGACAAATTCTTGGGTTCAAATCAATTAGCTTTGGACATTTGAATGCAATTTTGGGAATTGTTGTTGAAAATATCCAAAGTTTGAGTGCATGATCATAGGAATTGGAGAGGCTCCTGAAGGATGATGGGCTAGTAAAGAGGATTGAAAAATTCTTGGGGACCATGCTAACTACTCCTACATAACCCACTATCCTAGGCATCATTAAGGATGATTAATTTAAACACATGGCTACTTTGGTAATATAAGAAATAAAAATAAAAATTCAAGGCCAATTTGAGGAAGATAATAGTAGGATCCTAGATATGATCCTTAATGCAGGTGAAAGAATAGTAGAGGCCAAGAACATAAAAGATGCCATGATAAAAAATGATAAGGAATTGAATGAGCTTGTAGAAAAAGAGGAAGAGTGTCTCTTAAAACTTGATATGGACTTAGAGCTAGATAATAAATAACAACAAAAGGCTATGAACATCCTCTAGTAATAACAAGAAAATTCTCTAGAGCGAGATCCACTAACCAATTAGTTGAATGATATTTTATTTTGTAAAAACCTTTTAATATTTTGAAAATAGAATATCCTTTTGTGAATTCATATGCTAGTTTGTTAGTGTATTGCCTCTAGGTCAGTTTAGTTTGGAAAATCAAATGTATTCTAGAACTTTGTAAAAAAAGGATAGATGTCCTTACTTCTTGTACATTTGTATCTTGTAACTGACCAATATTCTTCCTTGTCCTCTTATAAAAGGGAGTAATACCATCTTATAAAGGGAGATAATTTTGATCAAAATTTGTATACTTTGATCAGTTAAAACAATCAATAAATTTTGAAATGATTGTCTAAATTTGTTTGTGTCAATTGTTACATGGATTTTCTCTCAATTGCTAGTCATAAGTCTTAAATTTGAATAGTTTCTATGAATTATAAGTTGCATATTTGATTATAGGGTTTCTAATTTGTGCTTATGATAATTTAGTTGAATGATATTGAATTTGATTCATTTTATTTGCTCTGCATTAGAATGTGTTGATGTTATTTGAGTGTCATAGAAAATCTTTAAAGTAAAATTAGCTCTTACTTGTACTTATTTATATCATCTTTGGAGGTTTGATTGGTGTGTAGTGAGATATGAGATTATTATATTTTGCATTATATACTAATTAAATTCATACTCAATTGTAATTGAGACTTTGTCATAATGTTTGAGGCTAAGATCAGTAATCACTTATTCTCTTTCTGCCTTACCCTTCTCTTTTGCTTCTTTTTTAACTAGATCATTTTAGTTTATATTTCATTTTAAATGCCCATTTAGATTAGTCTATAGTTTAATATTTTATTATAATTAATTATTATCAAAATGTATACTTACACTTTGTAAATATTTGGTCCATAATGTCTCCCAACCATCAATTAATATAAATTTTGTGGAACGGTTAAACATTGCCCTACTGCTAACTCACCATAGATAACATAAGTTGCCAAAACTTGCTACTCATTCTCTAAATTCCTATAATTATAAAATGAGAAGTTTTCTTTGAACACTAAGGACACCTATGATACATTCAGAGGCATCAATAAGAAATGTCGGTGCTAGAAGGAGAGCTCTTTGTGAATTGGTTGAATCTTTGTTAATCTTAGTGTTTTTTTATCTAAGATTGATGTTATCTTTGCACTTTCGCATAATTATCTTCTTAGAAGTACAAATATCATTGATATTTGTGTTCTATGACATATCTTTATGTTTCCTTTAGACAAAGATCATAGTTATTTGAAGTTTGATGCTTAATTTTGGTAAATATGGCTTAAGATTTGAGAATCCATAGTATTTGAGGTTATAATAGCTTGTTTTGATTAAAGATTGGTATATCTTTCATAGATCTGGGTTTATTTGAGATTATACTTATAAATATAGATCATATTTGCATAATTAGACACATATTTGAGATAACTTAGTCAAAGCTTGACATCCTTTACTATTCTTTATACAAATCTTTACAAAATTAGCTTAATGTGTAGGTTTAATCCTTGTTCTTTATAAATATTAACTTGACACATCATATTTCAAATAGGATCTTTAATATTCAAGATATAATTTATAAGGATTTAAATAATATCACATTTAGAGACAAGAGAACCTTTGCTTGAGCTTGAATTTCATAGAATAACCAGGTGAGATAAAGGTAGGTGTAGATGTTCCAAATCTTTTCCAACCTCACCTCTTCAAGGTACCCTTGCCTTCGATATTCATCTAGGTATGGATTGGTTAGGAGATTATTCAATCAATGTTCTAGGTGTGGTACATGATCTCCCATGTAACCCTAAAAAAAACTTTCCAACATTTAATCCAACTGGTATTATAACTATTGAAGAGCACATTAAATATTTCAAAACTGCTTTAAGGTTGTTAAATGTCATACATGAAGATGTATCATGCAGATTGTTCCCCTTTACTTTTAAAGATGATTGATATGAATGGTTTCTCAATTTTATTGATAATTATATTACTAGATGGGATGGTTTCACTAATGTCTTCATCGACTAGTTTGGAAAAATTATTAGTCCATGTGTCATATAGCATCAGTTCACCACCATTAAGAGGGATGTAAGTGAGAACATAATGTCCTTTAATACCAAGTTCTATATAATGTATAGTAGGACAATATAACCTTATAAAACTAATGAGGTTTTAGATCTATAAATATAAAAGGATGTAGTAGATCCTATGACTTATTTATTTCTAAAAAGGTCTCTTCTAGCTATAACTTCATTAGTCAGGGCTTATTCTAAAGTAGTGATCACCAAAGATCAAATGTATCCCCAAGGATAAATTGCCTACTATGTCCCAAATATAAATCCACATTTTCCCATTCTAACTATCTTCTCTAACAAAAACCAAAATATTTTAGCCTTGAATCAACTCCCAAATTTGAATCAATTGCCTTTGAGTCATGCTACTCCCAATAGAAATTTAGGATTCTTGAGTCATTCTGATACTAATAGATTCAATGCAAATGATCAAAGAGATTCAGTACCAGCTAATGGTACTAATCATAACTAGGTGTATAATTCTAAAACTCCTAAGAATGAGAATGAATCTATCCTAAAAATGGTCTAAATGTTAAGCATTGATTTCCTTTAGCTGAAAAACAAGTTGGCAATAATTGAGAATGATTTGGTAGCAAATTTTCATTCCAAAGGTTTAATAAGCCTAAAAATATGTTTTATAATGATATTTTCCACATTAATAAAAATAATGAACCATATTCTGAAAAGAGGACTATGGAAATTAATCTTATTAACATTTCTTTGCCTAATTATTATAGAGTGCATTATATAGCCAAGCATGGTGAGATTGATTGAATTGAGTTTTTTTAGGATTTTAAAGATTTTCAAGAAGATTTAAAAACATTTTAAGTGGTCCCTAATAATGATAGTGGTATAGGTACTTTAGGGTCTAAGCCTACTGATCAAACTTTCATTATGGAGATGTTTGCTTTCCCTTTTCAAAAGGACAACAAAATTGATGATGTCCCTAAGGAGATCCAGGCCTTCCAAAAATTATTGAAGAAGACTTATCCTTTGAGGAATAAGAGCAGAGGAACCCTTGACTACCTCAATGACTCCAAATAACTTTGAAACTCCTCCAAACACTTCTTCAAGTAATGATCAAGAACCACCCAAAGGTAGTACCTCTAAACATAATGTTGATGTTCCTAGTTCTTCAAACAAGACTGGTTATAATATTGTTAAAGATATGAAGAAGATAAAAGTTAACATCACATTCAATGAATTAATGTATATCATAGAACAAAAGGACCTCTTACTAGAATCAATATCAAAAATATACATCAAACCACCCAAAGCTGACAATGCTAATGTGACTATGCATAAATCTAAGGCATAATCTCTTCCTTTCCTAGTCATAATCAAGATGTTCGATAAGAATTCACACAATTTTTTATTGGATTCTAATGCATCTACCAATATAATGCTAGTAGTTATTTTAAAATAAATTGTCTTGACACCTATTATATTTGGTAGAGTTATTACTTAATTAAACAAATCTAGAGTCAAGGTGATTTGGGAATTATTAAATGTTCATATGCAATTTCCCTTTGAGCCTATAGTGTAGTAGTTTATTGATATCCAAGTTGTTGACATTAATAATTTTTATGGGATATTGTTAAGTAGGGAATGGACCAAAGCTATGAATGGCTATATGTCCATGGATTGTTCACATTTATGGCCACCTTGGAAGGGAGTTTCAAACTAGATCAGGGTTGAAAGAGAATCAAGAATGAAACGCATGATCATTGAGTACAATTCTATTAAAGAAAGGTTCAACATAATTAACTCAAAATTAGGGGTTTTCACCCTAGATACTACAAAGGTATGTGATCCTAAGAGTACGCATGTTATGCTTCAGCTATCAAAGCTGCATTTTTATGGTGTTAGGTGTAAGGTTAGATTTGGAGTTGTTATTATCCTTACTAATCCTATTAGTAAGAAGTACCATGCTTCCTATATAATTAATTTCCTTGCACCAATAACCTTGATTAATATGAATCCCTTATCTTAGGTTTGCAATTTTCTATAAAAAATAAAGTCAAAGAACTACTAGTCTATAGAGAATCAAAACTAGTAGTCAATTAGGTGAAAAGTAAATATCAATGCAAGCTCTCATACCTTAAGAGGTATAAGTGTAGGGTCTAGGATCTAATTGAGTCTTTTGATGATTTTATTAATTTCTCCATCCCTAGAGAAGAGAACCAAATTACTGATGAGTTGGCATCTATTTTGACTAACCTCATGCCCAACCAAGACTCACCCAACTTTAGCATTTGAGATAATACCTTGTCCTTCTATCCTAGATAATGTGAATCATTTTTAGGTCTTTATTGATGATCAAAATATATTGGATTTCATGACTAATTTTGGAGCATTTAAGGCTCACATCATTGATGAGACTAATAAAAATGCACTTAGATAAGGCAAGTTTGATGGTAAAGTCATTTAGTTGAATGATAATAGGATCCTTCAGGGGATGATTGCATTAGAGATGTTATTTTATCAAGACAAATTAGCTAAGGTTTCTAATATTCCCAAAGTGGGAAGGACTACAATTCTATTTCCCTTGGCCCCCAAGATCAACCCCATCTAGTTAACATTAAAAAGGCTTGCACAAACATTAAAAATAAGAATGCCAAAGAGATTCTAACCAAGTATAAAGATGTCATTACTTGGTCTTATGATGAATTAAAGATATTTTATCCAAGATGCATCACCCATACTATACCCCTTAAGGAAAGTTGTAAACCCTTCAGGCAAAAGCAAAGACCTGTGAACCCTGTCTTAGAACCAATGATCTTCAAAAAGGTTAAGAGATTACTAGATGCTAGAATTATGTTTCTCATTAGGCATTCTACCTGTGTGGTCAATTTGGTGCTAGTCAAAAATAATAATGGTGAATTAGGCTATGTATTGATTTTATAAATTTGAATATAACATCTAAAAATTATAACTATTATCTTCCTTCTCTTGAACAGGTGATATAAGTTGTTTCAAGATTAGCCATGATATCTTTTATTGATGGTTTTTCAAGATACAACCAAATGTTAGTTAACAAAGAAGACATGATGAAGATAACTTTCAAAACCAAATGGAGGACCTTCACTTACAAAAGAATGACTTTTAGATTAATAAACATAAAAGCTACTTTTTAAAGGGCCATGGACCATGCCTTCCAAGGTCTGATTGGTAAGTTTATCATTATATACATGGATGATCTAACCATATTTTCTAAAAATAGGGAAGATAACTTTATGAATTTACAAGTATTTGAGAGATGTAAAAGGTATGGAATTTCCCTAAACCCTAAGAAAATCATTTTTTGTGTTAATAAAGGAAAATTGTTAGGTCATGTCATAAATAAAGATTGGATATCCATATATCCTAAGAGAGTGGAAGCTATATCTAAGATAGAGCCTCCAACTAGTAGGGAAGAGCTAAAATCATTTTTTGGTAAGATAAACTTTGTAAGGAAGTTCATTTTTGGATTTGCAGAGATTGTCAAGCCATTGAATCATATAATAAAAAAGGATGCCGATGTCTCATGGAATGAGGAATCTAGGAAGGAATTAAATGACATCAAAGAAGCAATTAGCCAAGCTTTAGTTTTGATAAGTCATAAATTTTTAAATGATTTCTATCTCTATTCTTTTGCAACTGACCATACTATGGCTATAATTTTAACTCAGAAGGTTGATGGGTGTGATCAACCAATAACTTTTATGAGCAATAATTCTAAGAATGTTGAATTGAATTATACATTGATTGATAAATAAAAATATTCATTAGTTAAGGTAGTTAATAAATTTAAGCACTACATCCTTAGAAATAAGGTGCATGCTATCCTACCTGACCCTAGCACAAAGCTTATGCTAAGCTAGAATGAACTTAGAGAACATAGAGGTAAATAAATGTCAATTCTACAAGAATATGACATAGAAATGAAAATGGAAAAATTGGTAAGGTGCCAAGGATTGATCCAAATGATTGTTAATACCAGCCCTAAGCTAAGTATTATTCAAGTTGATCATCAAAACCTTCACGCTAGTGAGTGGTATGATTCCATCATTCATTTACTAATTAATGGTACCTATCCTGAAAGACTAACCAAGGAGAAAAAGAGGGACCTTAAGCTCAAGGAAACCCATTATATAATCAAATATGGGGTCTTATATAGAAATAAATTTTAAGGGGTCTACCTAAGATGTGTCTCAAAATAAGAAGATACCTAAATCATGAGCACTTTCCATGAGAAGTTTGGCAATACGCACCCATCTAGGAAGATTATAGCCCATAAAATCCTCTGAGATGGATACTATTGGCCAATTATTTTCAAATATGCTCATAATCACTTGAGGGAATGTCACTCATTCTAAATCTTTAGCACCAAGGAGCCTAAGATAGTGATGCCTTTACAACTAGTAATGGTTGATAAACCATTTGCACAATGGGGGTTGAAATTTTTAGGGGTAATCAACTCTAATTAATTAGAAGGTCATAAGTATATCATGAATACCATAGATTATTTCAAAAGGTGGACTAAAATTATAGCCACCAATTAATGCAAGATAGAAGTGATCAGTTTCTTGGAGGAAAACATATATACTAGATTTGGAACTCCAGTCTCTTTGGTGTGTGACAATGGATCCAAATTTATATACATAGAGATGATGGAATGGGAGTATGATAATGGCATTTATCTCAATTTTTCATCCAACCATTACCCCCAAGGAAATGGAGTGTTTGAGTCTACCAACAAGAACTTAATGAAATCAATCAAAAAGTCTATTGTAGACAAGCCCAAGACTTAGCACAAACTTCTCAAGTATGACCTATGGGTAGATAGGATAAAGATTAAGCAAGCCTTGAAAGCATCACTATTTTTTTAGTGTATGGCCAAGAGCCTATCTTCCCTATCACTCTGAAACTACCTATGTAAAAATTCATGCAAGAGTATTTGGAAAAAGGCTAAGAGCTTGAAAATTTAATGTTGCTAGACATCATCCAGATGGAAGATGCATGTGAGAAGGATTTTTTTTATTTTAATAGACATCAAACCATGGTGAATATGTGTTTTGAAAAAATATCAAAGATCAAGGCATTTAGACAAGGGGATTTAGTTCTCCTTTGGCATAAAACATATGAGCCTAAGGGAAAATATGGCAAGTTCACACCTTTGTGGATTGGGCCATATCATATTGCAAACACACTAAGAGACAACACCTTTAGAATCAAAGACTAATAAGGACTAGAGTTCACACTAACCACTAATGGGTAGTACCTCAAGAATTACTTCTCTACTACTTCTCTTGAGGTCTTTATGGAGTAACTCTGGAAGATGGTTAGACTCAAAGTAGGTAGGCTAGTTAGTTAGTTTATTTCATTCTTATTCCTTGTTTGTACATAATCATGTACATATCTATTTATTTCCTTTATTTATTACTTTTCTACTTTATTTTGCATGTTTTCTTTTGTTTCCTTGTTTCTTTCTTCTAATAAGTCCTTTTGGACAACCCAACTCAAATTTTATTTAGTTTGCTTGAACCTTTAGAGTTAAGTAATGTGGGTATGAACCTAATACATGTGTTGACCATGGTTTTTAAATGTGAGCCTAATGTTGTGATTTGAAGAAACTGGTAAAGACTAATTGAAGAGGCTAACGTTTCCATGATAACTTGAACATTATCTTGACCTAAGTTTGGTTTTAAGAATATTTTCACTTATAGGATGAAATTTTAATCTATTAAGACACAGTCATGCTTACACATAACAAAAATCCTTGCCTCAAATAATGGTTACAAGCATAGGTTATTTTTTCAGGATTAAACACTTGACCAAATCCTTAGACTTGGCTATCCTCGTTCCCAACCTTGTTGAAATCATAAAATATTTAAAAATACAAAAAATAAGAATGCAATGAAAAATTAAAATATTTTAAAGCATAAGTGATTCTAGTAATCTCCACCAGGATTATGGATGCCTACATGGTAGTGGAGTAAGGCTATAAGGGGAGATAAAGTTACCTCTTTTGGGGCTATGGATTCTTAGTTAGAAGTAGAGAAACTCCCAAGCCTTACTTAAACTAGAAGCATGGTTCTTAATGAATATATAAACATGCTCCAATTTAGTGTTAACAATTAAAGATATGAAACCCAGAAGTTATTCCCTGAATCCCATGATAAATAGTAAGTAGAATCAAAGCACACACATAACATAGATATGTCTTAAAATTTGATACCAATTTTGCAAGTGAAAGTTCTTTTCAACCATAAAATGATCTATATAATGGCATTGATTAAGTGGAGTGGATTACTTAGTTATTTTTCTAGACTAAAGTCTCTAAGTTCTAAGATATTGCTATGTTTTCCCTAGAAGTTTCCATTTTTTGAGGTCAACATATCCCCATTTTTAAAAAAATAGGACCCTTGAGATACTTTGAACTTAAACCCTAAAACCATGGCATGTTTTGAACATTATTAGAATTTGAAGATCATCCACTTTGGTAGAAGTTGGCTTAATAATTTATGATTTTACTTTGAACTTGGATAATTTTGTTATAATTGGTCTTCATGTCTTATAGTTTCAGGTTTAATGGAACCCCTACTAATGGATCATGTTCAAAAAACCCTAGCATCAAATCTTAGTTCAAATTTGCATTTGGTGGGACCATTTGGTAGGAATATTTTAAATTTATTTTTGGACTAAAGCCCAACTTTTATGTTAAAACTTGGTCATGTTTTTTAATATGACCAAACCTTAGCCTAAAAATTGTACTTAGTCCCCTTTATTTTCCCCTTTTGTTCCTCATATTTCTAATGTGGCCCAATATTATGCTATAAATCTCCTTTTATTTTATCATGGTCCCCTTTTCTAAAAACTTTAACGTAAAATTTTAACCCCAAGGCCCCATTTACATTTATCAATGCAAATGAGACCTTAGTCTTAAAGATTTAGCCCAAGTTTATATCTAATCAAGTCTAAATTTCATGATGGTAGGGTCATTTTATTTCTAGCATGTACCCTTTATTACCTACTTAGCCTAAAGCCTTAATGCTAAGGCCCTATTTGTGTTTATTAGCAAGAACGAGACCTTAGTATTAAAATTTTAGCCTAAGTCTTATTTCATCCTAAGACTTAACTTAAAAACCTTACTCCTTTGAAAATCTAATGGTCCACACCTCATCATGACTTTTAATTAGCTAGAGTGAAGCCAACATTGAAAATTCAAAAGGCCCAAGAAGTTTTACAAAGTTGCCACATGACACTCCCACATTTGAAGTTTGATAGAAAAGGGTCCTGTATATTAAATGGAATAAATGGTGTGTGATTTATTAGATCATGATCTGATGGCTCTCACTTCATCATAGATTTTAATGAAATGAAGTGAGTTGAATCTGAGACCCTAGGAAGCCCTATGGAGTCACCACATGGCAATCTTGCATTGGAACATATTAATTTGATGAGCTTAAATTTGACATTTGTGTGACAATAATTTGATGTTTGTGAGGCCACCTTTGATGTCTATGTGACCATAAAATTTAAGCCCACCAAAACTAAAAACTTTTCAAGATTAAATTTGACATTCATGTGATCATCATTTGACATTTGTAAGGCCATCTTTAGCATTTATGAGGTCAAATTCAAGCTCATCTAACATTTTTACTTAAACAAAGGGGGAAATTTTATGTCATTTGAGGGGTCATTTGATATATTGATTTAAAAACTTAGGATAAAATTATTTAACCTAAGACTTTTTGTGTTTATTAGTATGAAATATACTTGGCTAAAAGCATTTTAACCTAAGTCCTTTCTATAACTATGCACTGATTAAAGCTTGTGAATTTTGAAGGATCTGATGATCCATGCTTTATCATGACCCTTGATCCAATGGTGTGAAATCATTGACAAATTTTCAATAAAGCTTCAAAATCTCATGGAGGTGTTAAGTGGCACAACCACAAGACTCAATGCAAAGGTGGCTAATGACATATGAGGGTCTGGATCATGATCAATGACCCATTATGATCCTTGGATATTGATAAAGTAGTGTGAATAAAAAACATTTTTAAATGTTAATAATTAGTTATTTGAAGGAATTTATGAAAAATGTTGTGAAAGTTGACAGATAGATGCCAAATAAGCACCATGCAAACATAAAATGATAAAAAGGAAGAGCTTATGTACTCAAAAATGCAAATATATAAAGGAAAATGTCTAAATCAAATTTGAGGCTAACCCATCACCATTAAATCTTTAGGATATCCCAAAAAATTTGCATAAAATCCCTAATTTGAGCCTAGATTGATAATAGTTAGTCTAAAAGAGAGTCTAATTATAATTCAAGCACAAAAGAGTTCACCCCGAGACCATTTAGAACACCATAGTAAGTAATTTTCAAATATTAGAAGACATGGTAACTTAGAGGCAACATTATAGGGATAAGATAGAGTTGTATTTGTCCATAGACAATGAAGAGAGGGTCTTCAAGGACATGGACCTGGATACTATAATATTGAGTATAAGAAATAGGAACTGATCTGAGCTCTTTTTGACCATTAAAGATATGCAAGCCATCACTAAATAAGAATAGAATATTGACACTATAACTAGAAAGTACTATAACCTAGTTGTAGTTTATATGGCTAGTCTCCACCATGTGGATACCAAACTAGAGGTAATCCATTGTATCAACATTCTTGCTCCAATTTTTTTGGACTATAGATTTGAGCAGGATTAAATTATTCATGAAAGGACCTTTAAAATAATTTCATTCATTTCCCCATTGTCCTTTTAGAGTTATTAAAAGATCCCAAAACCCCAAGTGGATTTACCCACTATTAAGGAATGAATTAGTAAGAATAATCTAGACATCATCTTTAGGCCATGGTTGCTCTAAGGGAACCATGTGATCTGAGACCCTATTTAAAAAATCCCAATTCACTAATTTAGAGAGGGGGTTATCTATTGAAAAGGATATCTGGAGCCACTTCAACCACTTATGTTAATAAGATTTGGGTGTTTTATGTCTACTTTATGATAGAGAAAGGGATGACTCCCGCAATTGGGGAGACAATCAACATATATATAGAAAGATAATTCATAACTATAAAGAAGATGACCAGTACCTAGTTTTACATGATGTCCTATCTATTGGATGCCTTGATAACATCCACCTAGATCCCTCATATCAAAAATTGGTCACTTGAGGGTAGATTTGCAATCTCCCACTACTATTCAAAGCTACACATATTCAAATATATGCATAACATCTAATTCATCTATGACTATATGTATCCAACCTTGGTAGAATCCATCACAAGGATCCCTATGCCCAAGATATTCCCTCTAATAAATAAATATGTGGAGCTAATAGCAGGCATCTAGCTGTATCTAGATTATATAGTGATCAAAATTGAAGGGATTTTGATCCAAACTTATAGGTTACATGTCTATGTTACCATCTAGTTAGCAAAGCAAGAGATTTCATATCAACTTCTTAATGGTGTGGATAGAGTGTCAAAAGACAAGAGTAAAGGCCTCTTTCATCCCTTCCCTTTCACTATTAGAAAGATTGTGTTACAAAATTGGGATCAAGTGATTAATATGGCCAAGTATAGGGACTCTTTCAAATTGTAACTTGATGAATTGAAAATGTGGGACCCCAATGGCACAGTCTCCACACACTTGAAATTTAAGAAATTTCCCAATATAGTGTATGTGTACCAAATCAATTTTCATGACACCATATATATCAAAGCAAATAATTTTGAAGAAATATTGGCTAGGCTCAAGGGATATAACATTAGACTTGAGCATAGATTGACCAGTGATGAGAAACCCCTTGGAGATATATGGAAAATGGGACCTTTACAATACCATTTACTACTTGGACCTTCAAGACCCCCTCAAAAGAAAAAAAAAGTGTTAGTTCACCATCCCCATACATAGATTACATAAGGTCCTAGTATGGAAAGTTTGGAAAAGAGACGTAGTGAGGGCCCATCATCCTCAGTCTGTCCCAAAAGACCAGCATCTCTAGTTGAATACTTAGACATGATTACCTTGGAGCCAAATGAAATAGTGGAAGGTGCCCTTAAGGTCATTGTTAAGGCATTTATCTCTGATGAAGAAGAGGAACATTTTGAAGAATTACAAGCCCAAATAGAGGAGGCTAAGAAAGAAAAAGGAAAAGAAGTTACCTTGGATCTTGTCCCAGTGGCACTAGTGAAGAAGAGAAAAGAAAAATTGGTAATGGTACCAATTGGATCAAAGAAACCAAAGTTGACTCTTGCTCACCCCATGAGTGAGGCTAACTTATTTAGTGATGAATACCCCATCCATGGACCAATCATCCTTAGTTGGTTCATTTATGAAAAAATGCAAAAAATCCCCACCTAGCACCACTCATGGCCCTAAACAAAATTGTTAACATTGATGTGCATGATAATATCAAGCCATGGATAAGGGATTTGATGAAGGAAGAGGAAAAAAGAATAATAATGACCACTAAAGGGTAAGATAACAAGTAGATGGATGATCTAGGAGCATCATGTAGTACCCAAATGGAGGCTCCTAAACCTCCAAAGTATACTAAATCAACTACTACTAGTTTAATCTAGAAACAACTAGAAAGGACATGGTGGGGATTGAATATTTCACATTCCAAAAGGTCAATATATTTATAGGCATAACTCCATTTGGGGGACAATAACCTAGTTAACTACCCATCTATGAAGAAGACCTTGAAATCCTAGTTGAGGCTCATTCAGCTCATGTCAGAGATGGCTTCAAGGGGATGAAATAAATAATAACTAATGTGGAAAGGGAGAATATGAATTTGAAGGGACAAGCTATCTTATCAGTGCCTGAGACAATGGTCAAAATGTTGGATGAATATTTCTATGATATTTTTGAGGCCTTAAAATCAATAAAATTGAGGTAGAGTGCATTGGCATAGTAGAACATAGTGGCCAAGGGTCTAATATCTTAATGGAAAGCTTCAAAGGATCAAATATAAAAGGGTTGATCAACATGAAAGTGCTTAAGAAAATTTAATTAAATTTTAGGAATTGTTGCTAAAATGATCTAAGGTTTGAGTACATGGTCAGAGGAATTAGAGAGGATCCTAAAGGATGATGAGGATATACTAGAGAGGATTGAAAAAATCTTGGGGACCATGCTAACTAATCCCACAGCCCAATATCCTAGGCATCATCAAGGATGATGAGTTCAAATATAGGGCTACTTTGGTAACCTAGGAAATAAAAAGTAAAAGTCAAGGCTAGTCTGGGGAAGATAATAATGGGATCTTAGATATGATCCTTAATGTAGGGAAACTAATAGTGGAGCCTAAGGACATTAAAGAGGTCATGATAAAATATGATATGGAATTGAATGAGCTTGTGAACAAAGAGGAAGAGTGTCTCTTAAAACCGTCTATGGACTTAGATCTAGTTAATGAACAACACTAGAGGGCTATGAACATCCTCCAAAAATAACAAGAAAGTTCTCAAGAATAGGGCCCACTAGCCAATTAGTTGAATGATATATATATTTTTTAACTTTGTAATATTTTTAAAATAGAATATCCTTTTATAAAGGCATATTATAGTTTATTAGCATATTACCTCTAGGTCAGTTTAGTTTGGGAAAGAAAATGTATTCTAGAACTTTGTATAAAAAGGACAGCTATCCTTACTTCTTGTACATTTGTATCTTGTAATTGACTGATATACTACCTTGTCCTCTTATAAAAGGTATTACTAACATCTTATAAAGGGAGAGAATTTTGAGTAAAATTTGTATACTTTAAGTAGTTAATACAATCAAGGAATTTTGAAAGGACTATCCAAATGTGTTGGTGTCAATTGTTACATGGTTTTTCTCTCAATTTCTAGTCTTAAGTCTTAAATTTGAATAGTTTTTATGAATTAAGGTTACTAATTTTTTCTAATGCTAAATTAGTTGAATGATATTGAATTTGATTCATTTTATTTTCTCTACATTAGAGTGTTTTGATGTTATGTGAGTGTGGTATCAAATCTTTAAAGTAAATTTGATTTTTACTAGTACTTCTTTATATTGTCCTTAGATGTTTTCCTAGTGTGTGTGAGATATGAGATTATGCTATCTTGCACTATATACTATTAAAATGCATACTCAATTATAATTGAAAATTTCTCATAACGTTTGAGGATAATATTAGTAATCACTTATTCTCTTTCTGCCTTACCCTTCTCTTTTGCTTTTTTATAAACCAGATCATTTTAGTTTAGATTTCATTTTAAATGCCCATTTAAATTAGTCTATAGTTTAAGCTTTGATCATAATTTATTAGTATTAGAATATATAATTACACTTTGAAAATATTTTGTCCATTATGGATCCCAACCATAAATTAATATAATTTTTTTATAATATTTAAACATTTCCCTACAATGATTTCACCACAAGTAACATAAGGTGCCAAAACTTACTACTCATGCTCTGAATTCCTAGAATTCTAAAATGAGAAGTTTTCTTTGAACACTAAAGACACGTATGATAAATTTAGAGGCATAAAAAAACACAACCTAGAATTCAGTCCTATAATCAATTAATTAATATTTAGTGAGGTACCAACCCCACAAGGAGTACTGACCCCTCACTAGTCAAGCACCAACTCAACTAGTCCTTTAGCAAACACCAAATTTTAAGGACGCACCAACCACCTAGGTGACTCAACATAAAATTAGACACAGAACCTTTTATCACCTTTTTAAACCTATTTATCACTCAAATAATTATTATCACCTTATTTTTCTCTTCATATTCTTCTATCTCTCTCAAATAGCCTTATAAGCCTCTTCACTCAATATGCCTCTTACTAGGCTTATTAGGTTAACTAACCTTGACATCCACATGAATAAATTTTTTTATATATTCATCATAGTCTACCTCCACTCTTATAATTTTATATAATACCTCATAATCCTTCACAATCTACCCTCTTATTCTCTTAAAATCTCATCTAACCCCACTCAAATTAGGACTATTAAGCCTTGTTCTTATACTAGTTTTTTGCTCTCATACAACTTGGTCAGAAAAAAACATATCCACACTTGGATTGAAATTAAAATGGATCATATAACATGATTCATACATGAAAAATCACTATATATGCTCGTCACCACTCATGAGGACCAAAACCACGATTAGGCTTAAAGGAGACCCAATGCAATTAGGCCTTCTCAAGTAACACATCAAACTTAGATCTCTTGAAACTTATTGAACCTACTCATAAAAATTAAAAAATTCATACACACTTAAAATATACCCCTTATAAAATCAATTTATTTCCACACCACCTTTTATTCCAATTCACTACTTGGACCACATCATTAACACTACTCACAATTAGGTCTGTGCACACTTAGAAAGTTTGTCATGACTATCTAAAGTATGAAAAAAATTCAAATAAGAAATATAAAAATATCACATAAATATAATATTCATGACATGAGTTTCATCACCATGTTCATTATATTCTTCAGCACATATCTTACAGTCTTAATCTCACTTTGGCAACATGACCACTCAAAACTGCCTGAATGCT
The DNA here is from genome assembly GCA_037957365.1 of Torreya grandis. Taxonomy (NCBI): domain Eukaryota; kingdom Viridiplantae; phylum Streptophyta; class Pinopsida; order Cupressales; family Taxaceae; genus Torreya; species Torreya grandis. Next base: position 910,446 of record JARHVA010002617.1, read on the forward strand.
CCAAAACCTAGTCATGTAAACAATGACTTAGAACACATTTATATTAATTTTCATGAAATTAAAATGTGTTTATATGATATTTTAAAATATTTATATCAACTTACATAAAAATAATCACAAGCACATATAACATATATTGGTATTATAGACCAATCTATTTACATCCTTTCTTACAGACCTTACTCAATCAGACAAGCCATTTTGGATTCAATGATCCAATCCTCTTATAATAAATTTAAATAATTTATAAATAATTAATATTAAAATAATTTCTTAAAAAAATATTATATTTATTGGATGCTTTAACTAAGGTCAGAGAATCTCTAACTCATCACTCCCACTAGCTTAGTTAGACTTGTCAATTTGTCTTGAAGATAAGTCATGATGATTATGACTTTTAGTACCTATGTTGAAATTTTTATGGACTCATAATTCATTTTAATCATCCTATGATATCATTAGGTAACTATCACATAGAAATATATCATGTTCTAGTGACAATATTGGTCCTATAGACCAATCTCTCAACTTTACATCTTCACTGTCTCATCTTCACTAGATAGGTCATCATGTGAAAAACATTTTAAACATTTTAATTGACATAAAAAACATATAAAAGATATTAAAATGTGTTATAATTATTTAAAAACAACCTAGTGTAATTGGATTAATCCATAATCCATAGAAACATATCCCTAATCTCCTTTTCACTTTTGCCTAGTTATTTCATTATCTTCCTCACTAGCCTTTTAGCGATAGGTCAAATTTCATGAATGGTTTAGAATATTTAAATTATATAACCTGATCATAAACTAACATGGACGCAAAATAAAATTCTCACACATCATCCTCCAATCATTTTCATGCTTTGACTTGGTCAACCCTACCTACTACATCAAAAATATGAGAAATAAGGGGTTTCCTATAGCTTCCACTCACTCTTCTGAGAGACCAATGCCACCTATAGGTATCTAGGAGACTCATATAAATTATAAAACCATAAAAATATGTAATATAATTAATTTTGAGCCATTCCAATCAATATCTTCCATATCAAGTCACTATGAGGGTTTTAGGAGGGTTTTAGATAGGTTATATTCTTAACATTTATTCATAAAACTCTTCATCTAAAACCAATTCCTAATTATTATAAATCATTTACAAAACCATTTTCCATCTCTACCTAAGATCTTAGCTTCCCATTCAATAGTCACACATTCCAACAAGCATGATAAAATCCTTCTCAGGTCTTCATCTCTTCATACTGCACACACAAGAGACCTTCTAACTCATTTTCATCCTCTCTCCTTGAACTCAAAACCTCAAACTAAACCAAAATACTTGAAACAATATTTTAAACCTTAATTCATGCTCCCATTATCTAAAAATCCTCCAAGCCTAATCATGATACCTCATTCTATCGCTTAGGGTCTTAAGACTAGGTTCATAAGAACACTAAAGAGTAACTTACCCCTTTGGATCACTCTGAGAATCATGTGACTAACTCAAAACCTTTATTACATGATATAATAATTTATTAAATAAATTCAATCTCATACACATCCATATCACCACCGTCATGACTCTACAATCCATATCCATGTTTAAAAACTAGTCTATCAATTAGACCTACTAGGCACCATACCACTTTGAGACCTTTTTAACACTATCGATGCACTCTAAAACTCATTATCATGACAAAAAACCTCATACCATTCTCAACTACTACTAGACATCTTTTCACAAGCCTCATTCTACTTACCTCACTAAGATTCACTATTCATGCCTTAACCAAGACAAGACTAGGCTTCATAATACACCTTGTCCACAAAGACTTGCTTCTTATAAGCTTGGTCAACAAGAACTTAAACATAATAAAAAATCTCTTTATGATGATATATCATATCAACACAAAGCAACACTATTCATAATCTTATCATATCATAACATTATGCCAAGATCTTATGTAGAACTCAAGGACTTACTAGATCATGCTTAAGCCATCATGATCACTTACCATGCATCTTCATAAGTTCACCTCTGGGACATCAATGACACTCAATTAACTTTGACATAAATGATAACATTAATTATTCAACACAACAAAAATAACATAGCTCAATAATCTCCCCCTTTGTCATTGATGGTAAACACTCTAACAAAGTAGACCACTCTCATCTCCCCAAGATGGATCTCCCTCAAACTGGTCTTTCTCCCAATCCTTTATTTCTCCCTATAACTCACCCTAGTTTATGTGTTGATCATGACTCATATTTTCATCCTTCTTCTTAGTAAACTCTACTAGTACTATCATTCTTTGGTAGACCATCATTATAAACACGATAAACATTGTCATCATCATACTTCAAGCTTGTGCTTCTTAGGATCACCTTTAGGATATTGGCCCTCTCTCAAAGGACCAGTTCTTATAATAATTATTTTAAGCAAAAACATTGAGAGGGGGATTGGGGGTGAATCAATTTCCTTAAAATAATCATTTAATTTAACTTATCATTCATGAAGCATTCATTCAAACACATACATCAACCAATGCATAAATAAGCATACAACATATGAACATAAGAGATTTATGGTAAAAATACATGGTGGATAAAACCCACTAACACATATATTGGACTATAATGCTATAATACTATAATCAATGAATCAAAATTTAGTGAGCCACCAACCCCATAAGGATCACCAACCCCTCACTAGCCAAGCACTAACTCAACTACAAGCACCAATTTGCAAGGAGGTGCCAATCTACTAGGTGAATCAGCACCAAATAAGCCACCTAGAACCTCTGATAACCTTTGTACACTTGTTTCTTATTTAACTGATGATTATCACCTTCTTCTTCTCTTCACACTCGTTTATCTCTCTTAAACAGCCTTATATGCCTCTTTGCTCAATATGCCTCTTACTAGGCTTATTAGGTCAACTGACCTTAACATCCACATGAAATAAATTTATTATATGTTCATAATATTATACCACCCCTATTATTATGGTCTATAATACCTACTACTCATTCATAATCTACCATCTTATTCACTCAAAGGTCTCTTTTAACCCCACTCAAATTTGGCCTATTAGGCTTGTTCTTATACTAGTCTTTTGTTCTCATATGCCTTAGTCTACCACAAACCACTATATAATTATATTACATTTATATTTTGTTACATTATACATTTAATACATGAAACAACCACTACATAAGTTGGTCACTACTCATAAGGACCAAAACCACTATTAGGCTTAAAGGAGACCTAATGTAATTAGGCCTTCTCAAGTAACACATTATACTTAGCCCTCTTAAAACTTATTAATCCTCCTCATATGGATGAAACACTTCACACAAACATAAAATATACCCTTTATAAAATACATTTAGGTCTGTACCACCTTTTAGTCCAATTCACAACTTGGACCCCATCATTAACACTACTCATAATTAGGTCTTTACACACTTAGAAAGTCTATCATGAATATCTGAAGTATGAACACAAATATTCCAATAAAAATTTGAAAAAAATAACATAAAAATAATCTTCATGACTTAATTTTAATTACCTTGTGTATTATATTCTTTAACACAGAGCTTACAGCCTCAATCTCACTTCTACAACATGACCACTCAGAACTCCCTGAATGCTCCAAAACATAATCATGTAAACAATGACTTAGAAGAACTATAAATTAACTTTAAATAAATTATAATGTGTTTATATTATCTTTAAACATCCTCATATCAACTTCCATAAAAATAATCACAAGCACATATGACATATTTTGGTCTTACAAACCAATCTATTAACCTTTTATCTTATAAACCTTACTCAATCAGATAAGCCATTTTGGATTCAATGATACAATCCTATTATACTAAATTTAAAGACTTAAAAAATAATGAATATTAAAATAATTTCTTAAATAAAAATCATAGATGCATTGGATGCTTTAGCTAAGGTCATATAACTTCCAACTCATCATTCCCACTAGATTACTTATAATTGTCAATCTATCTTGAAGACCAATCATGATGATTATGAATTTTAGTACTAGTGTGGACAATTTTATGGATTAATAATTAATTTTAATGATACTATGAGATCATGAAGTAACTCTTATAGAGAATGATATCATGGTCTAGTTATAACATTGATCTTGCAGACCAATCTCTCAACTTTACATCTTCGTTGTCTCATCTTCACTAGACCAATCATCTTGTGAACAACATTTTAAATATTTTAATTGACCTCAAAAATATATATCAAATATTTACATGTTTTATAGGTATTTAAAAACAACCTAGTGTAATTGGATCCATCCCTAATCCATGGTAACATATTCTTAGTCTCGTTTTCACTTTTGCCTAGTTTTTCTCACTATCTTCATCACTATGATTTTAGAAATAGGTAAAATTTCATGAATATTATCATATTTTAAGTATATAACCTGATAAAAAACTTACATGGACACAAACTACAAGTCTCACACATCATCTTCCAATCATTTTCATTCTTTGACCTAGTCAACCATACTTGTTACATTAAAAATCTGAGAAATAAGGGGTTTTATGTAGCTTCCACTAACTCTTATGATATATTAATTCCATTTGGAGGTACCTTGGACAATCATATACATTATACAATAATCAAACTAGGTCACCCAATTCATTATGAGCCATTTTTATCAATATCTTCCCATCAGGTCACTATGAAGGTTTTAGATAGGTTTCCATTCTTAACATTTGTTCATATAACTCTAACCCTAAAAATAAATTATAATGATTGTAAATAATTTACATTAACCATTTCCATATATCCCTAATATTTAATATTCCCATGCAATATTCACATATGTCAATAAGCATGATAAAATCCTCTCGGGCCTTCATCTCTTCATTATACACATATAAGAGACCTTCAAACTCATTTTCATGATTTATACTTCAACTTAGGACCTCAAAATTCACCAAAATAATATTAAAAACATTTAAAATCTCAATCCATTCTCACATGAGCTCAAAATCCTCCAAACTTGATCATGATACCTCATTCTTCCACCTAGGGTCTTAAGACTAGGTCCATGATAAGACCACTAAAGAAGAACTTATCCCTTTAACTCACTCTGAGATTCATGTGACTAACTCAAAACATTTATCAAAATATATAACACTTCATTACACTACTTAAATATCATACATATCCATATCACCACCATCATGCCTCTATAATCCATATCCATGTTTAAAAAGTAGTCTATCAAATAGACCTACTAGGCACCATACCACTTTGAGACCTTCATTCCACTATAGATGCATTCTAAAACTCATTATCATTCCAAAAACCTCATATTTTTCTCAAATACTTCCACACATCTTCTCACAAGCCTTAGTCTACTTACCTCACCAAACTTCACTATCCATACCTTCATCAAGACAAGACTAGGCTTCACAATACACCTTATCCACAAAAACTTGATTCTTATAAACTTATTCAAAAATAAATTAAAAATAATAAATTATATTTTTTTTAATTATATCTCATATAAAAACAAATAAACATTGTTCATAAGCTTGTCATATCATAATATTGTGACAAGACCTTATGCAGAACTCAAGGACTTACTAGTTTGTGTTTAATCCATCATGATCACTTACCATACATCTTCACAAGATCACCTCTAGGACATCAATGAAACTCAATTACATTTTAAATAAATGAAAACATTAATTCCTCAACACAACAATAGGAACATACCTCAACATAATCCCTATGAGAATTATATTTGGCTTGAAGTCTATTAAACTATGCAGGCATCATCTACTTGAATGGGCCATTTGGAGTTGGCTTAGCCACCCCTTATTTATTATTATATTCCCCCTCTTAAGTCATGATTATTTCATCACACCCTTGGTTTCAATATTAACTCATTATTTCCATACACACTCATTTACTAACTAAATATTTATGTCATTTTACTTATGAATTTATGTGTTTGTTTGTTTTTAATTATTTCCTTAACTCATTCCATTGTACCAAAAAGGTCATCATCATGGTGTACCTTGTCATTAAATTTTACTTTAGTCCATCTATTAGCATAATTCAACATTATCATCATGGTTTTTATCATTGATGTTATTTTTTCAATTATTTATTAGATTAGGGGTCAATACTTATGCACATTATAGTTAGGTCATCATGGGGTTTTATATCATGATGTATACTATCATGTGTAAAATTAAAAATCAAGTTAAAAAGTTCTTAAAACATCAATTTCATAGTGGTAGTACCTTCCCTCACATAATCATCTATTACCCAATCAAATTATCTTGGTCATGTTTGGTTTCATCACATCATCCCATTTTCCATGATAAAATAAAAACACTTGAACATTTTGGCTACATATATACTCATCCAAATGTGCATCTATAAATAGATAGGTAAAAGATAATAATATACATTTATCACCCATCATTATTATTCTAATCATCTGGTGAATTCTTCATCATATTATCTCCTAATTTCACAAATCAATCAATCATTCTATAAATTCATCAAATCAAATCCTCCCTATTTGGGGTAAAGCAAATAAATTATACCCTATTTAGAGTCAATTCATCATCATCAAAAATAAAATCATGCATGAGTTAGCTCAAGTGGCATAATCTTGTTCATGGTTTAATATTATCTTTTATTCTAGATTCTTCCTCTCTTTTTTGAGAGCCCATCCACATCCTTCATCCTTGCATGCCCTCTCGATGGTGCATAATCCATAACTAATTTCATTCAAATCATATCCTTATCTTTCCATTTAATCTCTTATACCTGTTAGTTGCGAATGATGACATTATAGCATAAATTATTTCATCATCTAATTTTTCATCCTCCTTATTTTGACTTTTTTATTCTTTAAAAAGTCATTGCTTCATCTAGTTTCTCACAACACCTTCTCAAATAGGGGGAAAATGTAGACACTCCATTTTAATCACCTTACATGTTAAAATTATAAACTAGAATGACTTATCATAAATTATACATAAATTGGTCCAATATCATCTATTCATCTAAAATTATTCTATTCATCCAATGTACGAGGTAAAATTCACCTTGGGACATCCTCAAAATGGGAAATTCACCATATTGAATCATTGAATTACCACTTTAGTCATATTTTTTCATCAACAATGGTCATTTCCATCTCTCTAGTCAATTAGTCAACTCCTCTTGTTGAAATAAAATCAAATGAATCCATATTCATATCATATTAATCTAATTTATCCTTTTGATTAGTTTAATTAATCCTTCCTCTAATTATAAATTCCATGTAATTATAATTATTAATTTATTTTAGTTTAATTTCTCCCTCATATCACATTATATTCATTGAATTAGTATTCTTTATAATTATAATTCCATGGATTTGGAATTATAATATCATTTTAATTAATTATTTTTCCCTTTTCCACCTCATTCAAAGAACATCTTCCCTTCCAAAATAATCTTAAGATGTCATGACATATTATTATATGACACCACCTCCAATATCAAAATCAAATTATGAGGGATAATCTTCCACCCTCCATCTTGGAAACAAGATGAATGTCTCATATTAATCCCCCTTGGAATATTTTGAGGAATGTCATCCATCCTTCATATTGGATAAGTTGAAGGGATCATATCGGTGATCCATGTCATGATTCATGTGATTCCTTAGAGTGAATTCTCCACCTTTAATCTGAGATATAAGATGAAAGGCTCATATTTAGTCACTTTGCCTATAAATAAAGGGGTACCCCTCTTCATATTCCATGTTCAAGTTTAATAAGAAAGATCTATCAATTTTAAAAGCTAATTTATGCATAAAATTTTATTCTTGTCAATTTAATTACTCAAGGTCTTCAATAAAATATGATTTATTTCATGAAAATAAAATTGATAAAGACTTATTGAGACTACATCCAATCCACATCTACTTATGACAAGATGAATAATCCCAAAAAATGAAGGTAATATTTTTTTATTTTTTTATTGATTTGGGTTTTTTTTAGCTTTGAATTATCTCACTAAGAATTGGGATAGAATTCTAGAAACATATTTGATTTTGATTGTTATTTCATTAACAAAGTTTCTAACCCCAATAGTAATCCTAATGATACATGCACGACAACTTATACCGAATGAACTACTCATGTTCTAAATATAGATAAGCCATGACCACATTTTTCACACATGGGGTTGTATGTGGATTAAGTAATTTTTTATTTGATTGATCTAAGTGAGTGGATCCTTACCATAAAATTTGCAAACTTTCACTTTTGGTATCATGTGTTTCAAATTGGTATTAGAGTTGTGATTTTTCTAATTGGGATAACCAAAATGGAGTAGTGGAGTATTCTTTTATGGAATTTGATCCATAGGAGTGGTAAACATCCCACTAATATTTTCCAACTAGTTATTCATAGCATCGATGTCAACTTTGACCTCAGTGATGTCCCATTTTACAAGATTGAGATCATCATTTTGTACCATGTTTTTTATATCTAAATGAAGTTAGTGAACCACCTTATAAACTAAAGGATATAAAGTTTCAAATTCCATTTCATCCCTATGAGGATTTTTTGAAGTATCATACCCTTTCTTGTGACCATGAGTGTTAGGAATATCCATGCACAAACATTGAGATAGAGGGTTTTGGGCTAAAAAAAGTGTAGTGATAGACTATAATATTATGATCATCTCACTGAGATGAATCCAATGATTGTTAATTTGTACAAGGGTGAGAAAATGAAATTATATATATTTTATATTATTTTTAAAAATAATTCAAGTAATAATATGGTGAAAAAAATTCATTCTTCTTGGATCACAAAATATGTTTTTTTCAATCCTTCAGCTCTTAGGAAAATTGTAGTAACATATCCAAAAAATAATGCCACCAAAACTTGCCCAAATCAATACTCTGATAGCACTTGTAATGAAATTACTTATATGTTTCAAAATAATTTAATAATATATCATAGAAGTAAGATAAGAATAAGTAGATTGACAATAATAATTGATGAAATATAAGATTACTTGATAAATATGATTGAGCCATTTTGAGTGGGTAACCTCCACAATAATGCAATAAGATAATATTTCATAATCTTATCATCGAAGACTAACTACTACCTTATACATATAATCTAATTAAACATGGTTATTCCATTGGATAACCTCATTAAAAACATAGAAAACTATGAAAAAATAATATGAAAAGTGTGTAAGCCATAAGCCAACACACATATCCCTATACAGTTATAGGTTAAGTGCCTAGCATGGCACATTACAGTTATGATGATTCGATGAGAAATTACTTTCTATAATGTTTAGAATCTTACTATGACACATTAATATTATTATTTCATGTATTTATGAAATGCTCAATAATAATTATTTATTTAGTAATTTTTATCATAATGTAGAGAGTTTTTGTATTACATCTTATTAGACTATATAATATTGATGTTTTTATGGTAATTTTATAGGTGCCTATATTAACCACCAAAGCTAGCCTTATGTGTTAGCAAACACAAAATATTTAGGAGTAGTAAACCATGGAAAGAGAGAGAGAGTAGGACACACATATTACTTATACATCATTAATATTTAGGTTGAGTTACCCAATTATATTAAACTTTTTAAATGAAAATGCATCCATCATAAATTGATGATCTAGTTGTTTTAATGTTATGAATTCACATGATAATCATAGGTCATGATAATTTTCTCATTATATGAAAAATATACCTTATAGAGGTAAATTAATATAATTAATGTATTAATCTTAGTTTTTCTATTATGATGGAATGGGTAAGTATATATAAAGTTAAACCTAAAAACATTAATAAAAGTGGATACACTTTTTACAACTTAATGCTAAAAAATTTATAGGTACCCTATTATTATTCACTCTAAAATCCTTCTCTGAAAGCACTCATGAGATTTTATTTTCAAATAAAAAAGTAGAGAACAATGCATGGGATATGATGTCTCCTTGTTAATTTTAGGATTGATGCTAGTTCAATCCAAGGATCAAGTAGTTTAACTAATTTTACTCAAAGAGCATGAACTACTACCATCTGAGGTTCAATGTATATTTGATGACACTAGAATTCTTATCATTTGGTTGAACTTGATTCTTGATTGATATAAATTATTGTGTTAGACTTTACCGCTTTATAAAGTAGGGGATAGTGTTTTAATTTTCAAAAAAAAACATAAAATAAAGGGGAAAAGAGAATAGAAAAGGAGATTTTTAGTCAAGATGATGTTAATACTTGAGAATTAGAGTATGTCAAATTATAGTTATACCATTATGTGCCTAGTTTAGTAATTGATCAAATGGTTAAACACTTAGTGGGTAAGCTTATAAAGGACACCAATATGAGTATTATAATTATAGGTCCTTAATAGAATGTAAACACTCAAAATATTTGTAGTGATGACACATAAATCTTTTTTAAAAATTTATAACTGAAAGCACATAAAGCATGAATTATTCACAAGGAAACTAAAAAGAATGCACTAAGAATTAGATTAGTAAATAAATAATCTAACTACCATATTCATATTAGTAACATAAGAATAAAATAACTCCTCTTGCACAAGAATTAACTTTAAACTTGAAACAATGGACCACATTTAATGAGAAAAAGATAGGGTCAAAATGAATGAAAGATTTCTATTACAATTTGGATAGAGTTTCATTATATTAATATGTCAACATTTTACAATGACACTTTAGTATATTTTTATAATAAATTGGATGAGCTTATGTTCTTCATCCAACTTAACCCACTAATGGGGTGGTTACACATATTCATTATGATTTATGAAATGTAATTTATATTATTTAATTCTTTGATAGATTATAGTTAAGACAAGATTGGGATTGCCATATCCTTTATAGTATAATATCATGCCATTCTCATTGACATTTGTCTTTTATCTCTTTACAATTGAAACTTTACCTCTATAAGGCAAATATTTTGTCTTATTAACCTATTTATCCTTTTACTCATTGTAACTTTATATTTTATGGATTTCATGGCCTTAATAACCATCAAAATTTACTCTAATATCTTTTGGTGACCTAAGACATCCCATGTGCCTATCAGGATCTAATTAAGCTTCATTAGGCCTATTCACTTCACTCTCTATTCCTTTTCCATGCATCCCAATATTAATTTTTATGTCTTAGCCTTTACTATTACCTTTATACCTGAAGTGTATTTAGGTCAATGATCTCTACATTGATCCCCCAATTATCTATCCTCTTAGACACATGGCCTTTCCATATTTACCTAACCCATTCACAACCCCCCTAGACCATTGATATATCTTTTATCCCTAAGGTCATGATATGGTGTCATGTGGTGTCATCCAAATGAGCTATGCCTTTAAAGGTATCCTCTATGCTCAACTATTCCTCATCAAACTAGGATTTTTTAATGGTGACATGTGTCACCATCATGGTCCTTCAAGTTACATGGGCTATTCTTCTCCATTATGTTTCGCCAATACCCCCAAGTCCTAGTCTCCTGGTATGGTGCCCCATGGTGTCTCTCAGCACTTCAAGTCTCAAGGGCTATTCTAATCCAATATGTTCCATATATGCCCCTGAGTCTCAGCACTTCATCTTGCACCATGTGAAACCATCTCAGACCTTCAATCCTTGATGGAAACTTTTGAGTTTATTAGTGGTGTGATTGATTTGGGCTCTATGGTAATTCCTTGAATATAAATCATGGGAGCTTAAGAATAAAAAGGACTTAGATAATTTTCATTTAATCCCCCATCCCATGATTTAATGAGTCATTGACAAGTGGTGATCCCATGATAAATCTGAGCTTGAAGAGGTCTTGGGTCTATGAAAAGACAAGGAAAAAGAATAATATATAAAAGGGGGACAAATCAATTGAAGGGATAAAATAAATTTAATGAGAACATCGATAAATTAACTTAACTTAAATAATGGTAACTACCACAAAAATACTTTATAA
>JARHVA010002617.1:927500-1070000 GCA_037957365.1 Torreya grandis
AGGACACATGGACATGCCTCTATTTGGTCATGTAGATATTTTTGATATTTAATTCTTTGCATGTTTCAAGGGTAAAAATTTTTTAAGGGAGATGGAATGTAATATACCTAAGGATGGGTATAGTAGTAGTATAATAGTAGAATAACTAATAGAATAATGAATAGTGGTTTAGTACCACATGCATTAGAATGAAGAGTTAGATTAAAATAGTATAAATAAGAAGGCATGTGCCATTGTAATACATCAGAGAATAATTGTAATTGAGCTTGCTCAAAGGAGGTATCCCCCTCAAAGTGGCAAGTGATTCAAAGTGATTCCTTCCATAAAAGGAATATAATATAATATAATCAGTATTTTTAGTTATATGAGAGTGATGTTATTCTCATATTCTAGTTTTATAATGTCTAAAAGCATAGAATTTACCTTTTCATTACATTCCATGTACTAATGCATAAACTTGTAGGTGGTTAAATTGAATATAATAGGAATAATTGGCTTTATTCCATAGACTAATAAAAATGGAAAGCTCTTAAGTGCTTATTTATGACTAGTGTGGTCATCCCAATGGTCAAACTTTAGCAATAGATGCCATTCTTGAGGCCTCTTCTTAGCAGACTTATTGATGGCCTTGATCATTTTTTTGTTAATTGATTATACCAATTCATTCCATTGTAGGTAGTAATTGAATGAGAACCCTAAAGTGATCCCATTGTCATATGCCCACTTGGTGAATTATGCAAATTAAAATGTAGGGCCATTTTCACAAATTAATGAGATGAGAGTCTCAAACTAAGTGGTTACATTATTTTCCATGAACTTGATTACTTAATTAGAAATGTTATTCTTTATTGTTGCTACTTTGGTCCATTTCATGCAATAATATGTGGTAGTGATTAAAAAAAGATATGTTAAGGAGTTAGGGTTAATGACCCCTATGAAATCTAGCCCCCATTGAGTAACTGACATCCCTTCTATTAATGGTTGTGATGTAATTATAGGGTGGACTTCCTTTTTAGAAAAGTTTTAACATTGATGAAATATTATAACATGTGCATGGATGTATTTAAATATGGTAGGCCAATAATATCTTGCTCAAAGTAATTTTTGTGCCATTGCATTTGTCATAGGATAACCAGTGCCTAGATTTTCATGGAAATTTTCCTTCACTTATTTGGCTTCTTCTTATGATAAACACCTCAGGTAGACACTATTGTGTCTATTTTCTATACCCCTCCAAAATTCAAAATCATACTTTCTACCATAGTGATGATCTGGTCATCAAGCCTAAAACTGTGTCGGGGACCCTTATTTATTAATAATATTATTAGAAGAATTTTGATTATGAAATCATGTGATTTATTGATGATTATATTCTTTGTTTTAGTGGTTTCAAAAATCAAAGTGGATGAATGAATAAAATATGCATATATTATTATACTCATGATTAGTTATAGTTTTATTGGTAGTTATAGTTTACATGCATTTGATTTATTTTAGTGATATGTTTGGAAGTATAGTGTTGTAGTTCTAATATAGTTATTGTAGATTTTTATATAATTGTATATAAGTTATTGTCATAAGATTTAGTTGTTATTCATGAATCATATATGGCTTTTTCATCTCATAGTTTAAATGGATATTGTTCTAGAATAACAATGATTGATCATGATATTTCAAGGATTTAGTACGTTCATGCATTTTATTATTCAAATGATTCTATCTCATTTAGTATCAGATGCATGATATTAATTTTGACATTTTAAAATAATCATTAAGGAATATTCTCATCATTTGTATATATCATTTCTATAAGAATGACAATGTATTCATCCTTGCGTGCATTAATTATTATATGTTTGCTAAAGGAATGTTGGTTCATTATGAGGTTTTGTCTTTATTCACTAAACCTAGCCTTCTATTAACATTTCATGGACCTTTTCATGATTTGGTTTTAAACACATATGGGATTAATTAATTCTAAGGTCCTAAGTTTATAATTATAAATGAAAAAGAACATGGGACCATGGTCGATGGTTTAGTTTTCATGATACAAAATATTATTAAGAACAATATAAATACTTGAGTCTATCCTCATGAGTTGAGTTGGCTATTCATTCTCTTGGTTGGGAGATATCTTATATATGCATTAATTTGGATATGGGTTTTTCAACATTTGAATATTTGAGGCTCAAAATAGGTATATGAGTTTTATATTGAATATATCTTACAAATTTGGAGATTCTTATGAGACTTTTAGACCTATTCTTGTCAGAATTGTTTATTGACATTTTAAACAAGGTTTCATCTATATTTCCTATCATTATTATCACTTTTCAATTTTAGATGATATAGACAGTGTTTTCTATTTCTTGAATGTTTTGTATTTGCAATCTTTAACTATAAATCTATAGTGGAATATGTTACATGAATGAAGAAGAAAAGGATAACTAGAATGTAACAATTATTTGTCAAGGGTTTTCAATTCTTAGATATCTCAGTATTGGTTTTATTCTCTTAGATTATTAGGTTTTAGTGTTGAGATGTTGAATACAAAATAATTTCGAATTATTGTTGATAGAGGTTCTAATTTGATGAAAATTGAAAAAGTCATATTTAATTACCTCAAGTTTTTGGATTTTGGCATAGTTTGAGTTTTTGTTCTGAGTTGTAAATTTTTCCTTAATCATTTATGGTCATGATAGAGTTTGTAAAGATGACTGTAAATTGGATGTGATTAATTATTTCCTTAGTTGTATAATTTATGTTGAATGCTTTCTTAGAATAATTTAGTTTCAAATGTGGAAATAATTTAAGAATGAAATTGGTTTATTCTAAATATGTAAATCAGTTTCAGTTTTTAGATAAAACACAATAATGAGAAATGTTTTTAGGTCATGAATAATTTTTGTCATAAGTTCAAAATTTCAAATTAGTGTCTTTTTAGATTATTGTTTATTTCAAAATGTCTAGGTGGGAACAACTAGTAGAGAATAGTAATGATGGAGGATGGGGTCAAAGGTCAAACTAAGGTAGTCAGTCAAACCATAGTCAAAGCTCTAATGGGGTTGGTTTCGATGCAAAGACATTTTGGGCCTAGATTCCCTTGGGGTATTAGAATGTCCATTCATTTTGATGTTGTTAATCCTTATTTTTGGAATGTCCTAAATTCCCTTCCAACTCAGAGAGGTTATGGTGGTTTTAGAAACCATAAAGGTCATAAGGAATTTTGAGGGAAAAGAGTTTAAGCCTGTGCTCAATCTCAAAATAGTTTTTTGCATTTTCTTAAACACCATCCTGAACATAATCCTTATTTGTAGTTACAACCACCTATTTTTAGAGGAAAACTAGTTGCCCAGCTACTCCCTACTCATAATTTATTGATAGTTAGCCAAAAAATAATTAAATAGAGAGGAAGCTCATGCTAAGAACCTTAGAAACATTACCGCTCTCTCAAATACCCATGCTCCATCAAATACTAAACTTAGAGGGAAGTGTAAGAGATAGAAACTTTCAAGGGCTCATAGTGAACCAATCTTGAGGTCTGAAAGGTTGAGTTTGAGGGGTTAAAGAGTTGTTAGTAAGAGGAAATCTATTGATATCTTTGATCATGTTGTTGAGAACAACACTACTAGAAAGTGACAAAATCTAAAGAACCAAATTAGCTCAAGAGACTTAAAAGGGTAAAATTGGATGTTGATGATGATACATCTGAGATAGGCACCAGATTATTGACTTTTCTTACATTTGAAATGGAATATAATGTTTGTCTTGATCAACAAGACAAACTTGTTATAGAGGTTTTATCATATTCAAATGATTATTAGGAATAATTTTATTTACTCTAAAAACTTGATACAATTTTAAAACTTATCTTGGTATTTATTTTTAGAAGGCATGGATAAAACAAACATTTTGAGATATAATTAATAAATACTTAAGTTTAAAGTATAAATTGCATTGTGGTTTAAATAAAAGTAGGATTCATAAATTTATTTTTTATTTTTATGATTATTTATGTGTCCTACTCTATTGTTAATAAGATGGGTCCCCACCTGTTAAGATTAATACCTAGGTTCTTTCATTTTAATAGTTGGATTTAATTAATACTTTAGAGTCTTAATTAATCTCTCCTTATATTATTTATTAACTAATTGAATTTATAATTCAATTTGTTAACCTTAACTAATAACTAACTAAAGTCAGTTATAACTTATTTCAAAACTAAAGTTAAATGATAAAAGGATATCAAACTTTCATTTGAAGATAGAAGTTCAACAAGTAATTAGGACTGAAGTATTATTCTAAAGTCATTCATTCATCTCTTCTTCCTATGCAATTTCTTTGAGATATTACAAATTTTGTAGACATACCCAATGGTACTTTATCTAATGGTTGAGTAATAACTTATGCAACATAGGTATATCTAGTTATATTTGCCATCTATTACTGATTATCTAAAGTTTTCTAAGTCTAATATCTTTTTTATGACTATTATTTATAGTATTATGTGCAGAATTTAAAGTATTCAACCTAAAAATGATGATCACTTCACATTGTTTACAACATTTCATTGATCTAATCAATTGCTGAGTTGTCCTTTTTAAGTTTTGTATTGGAAATGTTGGAATTCTCATTTTAGATCTACTCTATGATAAGATAATTCTCATGTTGAGACTCACAACTCTTTTGTAAATATTTGACTTACTTTAATAAGATAAATTTATGTTTTCTTAAACTTCTTTTGGTTATGATTATCTTTATGGTTTAATTTAGTTTTTTTTAGAAGTTTATTAATAGTAGTTATCATTATTTGTTAGTTTAGTTTTAATTTAAATCTTTTATAGTTTAATATGTGTATTTTCTTTTAGTATTTCTTAGTAGTTGCTTAAATTTAGTTTTGTTCTTTTTCTTCTTTTAATTTCTAATTTTTAGTCTAAAATTATTTATATTATCTTTTATTCTAAATATGCTTTAATACTTTGTTTTATAGCATTATGTTTTTTAGTTTCTAGGTTTTAGTGTAGTTTAACTTTGTTTCTTGTTCTCTTTTGTTTTGTGTTAGTCTTTTATGTTTAGTTTTCTCTTTCTTGTCTATTACTTAGTTTCTATTTACCTTTCTTATCTTGTTCTGTTAAGAAGTGCTTAATTGGATAATGAACCATGAAAAATATAATTAAGTGTGTTTTCATACACATATTTTAGAATCAAATTTCTATTCTTCAAGAGTTAGTCTAATTAATATATTATCTCTGTTAGATATAATAAATTATAGATTATTATTTCAACTGATTCTTAATTAATGTAGATTCTCAATTTTCATAATGGAATAATTTAATTTGATAACTTATTTATTATTTTCCCAAAATTATTATAAAACCCTTTGCATCTTTAGGATCCTAAACAAACCTTTAGAACCCCTACAATTAGACTTATATGATTCTAATTTGACCTTCACGATAGGCAAAATGATTGATTCATTGACATGATAATATTTTTATCAACAAATTTGGAAACTCCATTGGGGAATTTTGTATAATGTATTTTCTTGCTAATGGTTATTGTGGGTTAATAGCTTCCGGTTATTCAACCTATTCTTAATGTTGAAGAGGATCATACTGATATTGCTTTTAATCTAACACATTTTGTATGGTATAATCATCATAAAGATCTCCCTCAAATTATTGAAGTAATTAATGAATAATTAGAAATTTCTAAATTTGAAATTGAGTGGTATTCAAAATTAACACATGAAACTCAACGTGATATAATTAACTTTAATAGAAGGATTCAAGAAGATAAAGCAACAGTATTAACCACTAATCCTCATCCTAAAATTCACTATCTTTCTGATTCTTTTCCTTTTGATGACTTTGTTTAAATTACTTTGTAATAACTAATGAAAATACTTGTTTAAGGGTTTTTATACAAACATTAGAAGGAAAAGCTTATCAAGCATTTATTAGTTTGCTAGCAAAAGTGATTGATAATTGGAATGATGTGGAAGAATGGTTAGAATTATCCTTTTGGAAAGATAAATAATATTTTGATTTAGTTAATGATCTTTCAAATATTTCATTAGATCTAGGTGAAACTATGCATCATTTTATTTTTGGGTTTACTAAATTACATTAGAAAATCCCAAGAGATATTAGGCCTTCTAGGAAATTGTCCAATATTTATTTTTGTAATGCTTTACCTCTAAAATATAAAATGGCATTATAAGATAAATATATAATTGAATATGATGAAACAATTTGGTTTTGTACTGATCATGAAAAGAAGCTGAATCATGTAGGTTTTAAAGATAGAACTAATATGAGATTGAATTTAGATAATGTTGAGATATTAAAATCAATCCAAAGTTTGGGAAATGAGTTGGTCATTGTTAAAAGATAGATTAATGATAAACCTTCCTCATCTCATAAAAATGTGAAATATGATAGTGTCTCTTATTATTATAAGGTTTGTGAGCTTGATCATAATCCTGAAACATGTCAAGCTGTTATTAAATTTAAGAATATTTGCTAGGTAGAAAAGAAAAGATAACTGAAGATTCAACATACAATGTAAATACAATTGATGATTCTTCAAAAAAAGAAAATATTTATGTTATTAATACTAGGAATAAGGATTATGAGGTTTTCGATAATAATAAATCAACAAATGATAGATCTCATTCTGATGATAAAGAGAAAATAGTTTATAAAAATGATAAAAATGATCAAGATACTCCTTTTGCTACTGGATATAATAATTCATAATATCAATATTATAAGTCTAAGAATTCTAGGCAAATAGATGTTAAGACCTACAATATAATTGATGATTTGTCAATTATTAAAGTTGGATTTTCATTATTACAAGCTGCTAGTCTCCCCAAATAATTAGATAAAATTAATGAAGAAGTTAAAAATCCTAGATCAAGTGTACGTTTACAAGAAGAAATTAATGTTGAATATATCTACACTCAACAGTTTGATCCCCCTACTGATTATATTCTTCCTTTCTATGTCATGATTAAAATTGGTAATAAAATAATACATAATTGTATATTGGATACTGGTACTTTAAAAAATATTATGCCTAAGTGTATTGCTAATCCATTAGATATTTCTTATGAACTAAATGGTAGAAAACTTACTAGTTTTGATGCAAGACAAACTAAGAGTTGTGGTAAATTTCATGATATAGTTATTAAGATCGTGCATGATGAACATATTAGTTGCATGACTAATATTCAAATTTTAGATATTCCTAGTAATTATGATATGTTATTAGGAAGGGATTGGTTAAAGGTAACTAAAGCATTTGTTTGTAAAGATGTAACTTAGGTTTCAGTTAATAAAGATATTACATTTATTAAAAGAGAATATTTTTCTAGTACTCCAATTGAATCTCCTTCTTCTTCTAATATCTCATACATAGAAATAGGTATCAAGACTTATGAATTATTGAATGTTGATGAACCAGAAAACCAACATGAAGAAATATTTTTTTAAAAAAATTTATGGTCTCTTTACTTTGATTGAACTTGTTCTCAACAAGGTAGTGGTGCTGGTATTTGTCTCATATCTCCCATCGATAAGATATATCATTATGATTATAAATTATCATTTGAAAATAATAATAATACAATACAATTTGAAGCATTATGTTTGGGATTAGAGAAAGCCATAGAATTAAATATTGAACACTTGGAGGTTTTTGGATACTCAAACCTGATAGTAAGACAAATTTAAAATATTTATAAGACCAATAAAAAATGATTTCATCATTATACTCAAAAGGTATGGGCATTAACTAAAATTTTTGAAGCTTTCAATATTACCCATATTATTAGGGAATTTAATATAAGAGAAGATAAACTTGTAGTTTATGCATCCAATCCTACTTTTAGTGAAATTGAACCTACTATTGATTTCCCTCTGATTGAATTATTCCTTCCAAAAGTTCTTGATTTTAAAGAAAGTTGGCCTATTTTTAGTTTTGATGAACATATAGATTCATTTCTCAAAGGTAACTATTTTGACCAAAATGATTATGTACTTAATTGTGGTGATTATTTACAGTTAGGTACTAACAAATTGCCTATTGGTTTAGTAAGTTTAGAATATATGTTTTCTCCTAATAATCAGCCCAAGGTTTCTAGAATTGAGGAACCATCAAGAAGAATCATAGGTGAATCCTTACCCATAAATTCAGGAATTGAAAATGATACTAAATATGTTTATCTAGGGATACAAGTAACTAAAAATGAAAATATAAAATTCATTAAAATTTTTAAAGAGTTTATTGATATATTTGCTTGGTCTTATAAAGATCTTTAAGGTTATAATACATATATTTTTAAACATGATATTCCAATTAAACCAGGTATTAAGCCTGTAAAATAGAAAATATGAAGGATTATCAATTTTTAGAGGACACCATTAATAAAGAGCTAGACAAAATGATTCATGTTGGTGTCATTTTTCCTATAACATATTTTGAGTGGGTGGCTAATTTAGTACCTGTAAGGAAGAAAAATGGAGATATTAGGATTTGTGTTGATTTTAGAGACTTAAATAAGCAAGCTTTAAAGATAATTTTCCTTTGCCAAGTATAGATCAGATATTATATCAGGTTGTAAGATCTAAAATGATGTCTTTATTAGATACATTTTTAAATTATAATCAGATTATTGTGAATCCTGAGGATAGTAATAAAACTAATTTTACCACACATAGAGTCACTTTTGCTTATAATCGAATGAATTTTGGATTAATGAATGTTGGAGCCACTTTTAAAATGGATATGTACATATCTTTTGATGATTTAATAGGTGTAATCATTCAGGTTTATTTAGATGACCTAACTATTCATTCTAAAAAGAGAAAAAAACATTTAGATCATCTTCATGAAAGTTTTACCAAATGTAGGAGGTTTAGAATTTTTATAAATCCAAAGAAGTCTATTTTTGGTGTAACCAAAGGTAAATTGTTGGGTCATATAATCTCTAAGGATGGTATTTCAATTGATCTAAAATGAATTAAAGCAATAAAAGAACTAACTCCTCCAAAAGATCAATCAAGTTTAAGGTATTTCTTTAGTAAAATAAATTTTGTTAGAAAATTTAGTTTTGATTTTGATAATAAGACTAATACTTTAAATTTTTTATTAAAAAAAGATAAGATTTACATTTGGGATGAAAATGCTGATTTAACTTTTAATTCACTAAAAAATGCCATTGTTAGGGCACCTATTTTTGCTAAACCAAATTTAAATAAAGCATTTACCCTTTATGTTAATGCCATAGAAAATATTATAGGAGATGTAATTACTCAAGAGTTTTTAAAAAATGAATAAAAACCTATTGATTATGTGAGCCAATATTTCAAAGATACTAAAACTAGATACCCTCTAATTGAAAAGTTTGTATTTTCTCTTATTTTTTGATTAATCAAATTTAGATATTTACTAATGGGAAATAAAATTTGTATGCAATATAACATACCTTTTTTGTCATATATTTTAAAGAAAACAATTATTCAATGGAGGCTTGCTAAGTGGATTTTTGTATTCAAGAATTTGATCTTGAATTTGAAACATCAAAAACTATGAAAGGAAATGAATTGGTGAAACACTTAGCTGAAAATACAGCTTCAGATATCAATGTCTTAGTCTTATTTATTGATGAAAAATTAAATGCTAAACCTCATTTCAAAACAATGAAAGTTTCTAAATTTGCTAAAAAATTTAAGTATAAGCATGAAATGAATGATTGGGATTGTCTATTGGCTGAGGATGGTTGGTATCATGACATAGTCTACTATTTTTAAATCAATCTTCCTTAAATAACTTTAATAAGAAAGAAAGATGTTCATTATAGTTAAAAGCATTAAACTTTTATTTTCTAGAAAAGTTTTTATTTTATTGTAATCGTGATGGTGTTTTACTATGGTGTCTTACTCATGATCAAACACAAAAGGTGTGTATAATTTGTCACAAAGGAATTTTTGATGGACATTATGCTGTAAAGACAATAGCTTATAAAATTTTAAGAGATAGTTATTATTGATCCACTTTATTTTAACATGCTTATAAATTAGTACGTTCATGTATGCCTTATCAAATCTTTGTTGGTAGGGATAGATTACCAATAATACCTTTAAATCCAGTTATTCTTGAAAAACCTTTTACTAAATGGGGCATCAATTTTATTCTAGATATTCATCCACCATCATCTTTAGGTCATAGATATATCTTGATATTCATAGATTACTTTACTAAATGGCCTGAAGGTAAAGATCTTAAGAGTTTAATCATAGGTGAAGTGATCTCATTTTTAGAAATTTTTTTTTTTCGAGATTTAGAGTCCCATACGAAATTATTTATGATAATGAACCAAAGTTTGTTTCAAGTGAATTTTTAGAATTCTTAGGAAAATATTATATTATTTATAGTCATTTATCAAAATATTATTCATAAGGGAATGGACAAGCTGAATCCACTAATAAAAATTTGATTTATATAATGAAAAAGTTAGTTTGTGATAATAAAAAAATGGCATCTTAAATCTTTGAAGCTTTATGAGTTGATAGAACTATTGTTAAAGCAGTAAATGGCTATTCTCGTTTTATGTTAACATATAGATTTGAAGCTACTTTACCTATAGAACTCTAGATTTCTTTAGTGAGAACTACCTTGTAATATGTAGAAGAAGATGTAAATTTAATTGATCAAAGATTACATGACTTGATAGCACTTGACAAATCCAAAGTAACTGCACTTTAGAAATTGGAAAAGGCTAAGCAAAAGCTAAAGAATTTTTTTGATGAAAGGGTGTCTAATAAGAAGTTTAAGGTTGGAGATTTAGTATTATATTGGGATAAAGCTTGTGAAGACCTAGGAAAACACCATAAATTTGATTCAATATCACTTGGACCTTATAGAATCACTATAATACTTGGTAATAATGCTTTTCATCTAAAAGACCTTGAAGGTAATTGGCTATATTATTCAGTAAATGGTCACCATCTCACGCTATTTTATGATTAGCGCTTTTTCTTCTTCTTTTTTCTTTGTTTATAGTTTTGTTTCTCTTTCTTCATTGTTTTTGTTGGTTGTTTTTCTTCTTGTTTGCTTGATGCTCTTGCTTTGTTTTGATTGTACAATTGAAAGGTTTGAATTGAAAAAGGATCACATTTGAAGGAAGGATACAAGAAAATATACAAATACTATAAGTAACTTTCATTTTGAGAAATATTCTTACAAAATCATAATCATAGTTAATGATAGCATGACTATTTTATCTTTGGTTGTGATAAGGTTGTTTCATCATCAGATTATGTTCTTAAGGAATTTTTAAATTGCTTGTGCATCCAGCCTGAACTTCCTTGTTAATTATTTCTTTTTATTCATTCCATGTTAGCTAAAATTCCATCCCTATTTGAATTCAAATTTTTAAGGATTCACACTTAGATACTTGAGAAATGATTTTCTTGGATCACACTCTCAAGGTAAATCTACATTTTATATATAGACAAATTTGTTGTTAATCAAATTTATTTCATAAAGTTTACTAACAAGGTTACTAATGTTGTGTCTGTTTTTATACCCCTCCAAAATTTAAAATCATACTTTCTACCATAGAGATGACCTGGTCATCAAGATTAAAACTATGTTAGGGACCCTTATTTATTAAAAATATTAGTAGAATCATTTTTATTATGAAATCATATGATTGATTGATGATTATATTCTTTGTTTTAGTGGTTTTGAAAAGAAAAGTAAATGAATGAATAAAACATGCATATATTTTTATACTCATCAACTACAATTTTTTTAGCAGTTACATTTCATATGCATTTGATTTATTTTAATGATATATTTGGAAGTATAGGATTATAGTTCTAATATAGTTATTGTAGATTTTTATATAATTCTATATCAGTTTTTATCATAAGATTTAGTTGATATTCATGGATCCAATATGGCTTGTTCATCTCATAGTTTCAATGGATATTGTTCAGGAACAATAGTGATTGATCATGTTATTGCAAGGATTTATCACTTTGATGCATTTTCTTGATCAAATGATTCTATCTCATTTAGTATTAGATGCATGATATTAATTTTGACATTTTTAAAAGAATCATTGAGGAATATACTCATCAATTATATATACCATTTCTATAAGAATGGCAATGTAATCATCCTCACATGAATTAATTATTATAAGTTTGCTAAAGGAATGCTTGTTCATTATGAGGTTTTGTCTTGATTCACTAATCCTTGTTAGAAATATTGTCATTGATGTCAAAGGTTTAGCATTATTGGTGATAAAGGCCCCATTACATTTAATGTTGTTTGTAATAAATATATCTTGGCTAATATGAGTTAACATTTATTTAATATTAATGAATATATTTTTGGTTGCATATGAGACAAAAGAAGGGCCCATGGAGAAGTCGAAGAGCCACGGGGTAAAGATAAAAGAAGGATGGGACGCATTTTCCCATTAAGAGTCATCTTGGGGAATTCCAAGAGTCACCAAGTGAAGACAAAAGAGTAAGGGCACAATTTCTCATGAAGGGACACTTTGAGGAATACGAAAAGCCACCAAGATGAGGACAAAAGAGGGAAGGACATTTTTGGTCATGAAGGATCACCACATGAATTTTCAAAGGCTTGAATATGAAGGGTCATACAAGTTTGGTGCCATTTTCCATGAGAATTGAAGGGTCACAAAGGGGGAAGGACAAAGGTCATTTGGAAAGCTATAAATAAAGGCTTGGGAAGCCATTTGCAAATGTGTGATATAGAGGTTGATTTGATATTGTAATATCTAGATTAGAAGAGCAATTGTGAGAGATGAATATGATTTGTATTTATTATATCTAGCTTAGAAGAGCAAAGGTGAGAGAGAGGAAAGAGATGTTGTATTGAACTATAATTTGTTGAGATAGCAACATTGAGAGATAGGTGTGTGGTATACACAAATGGGCTGGTGCTACTGTGGGTTGGTGCTCATGAATAATAGCTGGGTTGGTGCTTGGTCAAGGGGTTTGGTGCTCCTGTGGGTTGGTGCTCACAAATAGTAGCTGTGTTGGTGCTCAGCAAAGGGGTTTGGTGCTCCTACAAGTTTGTGCTTGTGAATATTGTTTGGGTTGGTGCTCATTCATATACTTGAGATTGTTCTCTATGCTTTTTCTCACATTGGATTTCCACGTTGTATCTAGTGTCTCTCTCTATCTTGTGTGATGTTTATTGTTTGATTTTTATTGCATATATTAAATGTTTGATTAAGTATATTTTGGTTAAAGGAAAGTTTTATTAGATATATGATATATTGATTCACCCCCCTCTCAGTATATCTCGTGCTTAATAATTGGTATCAAAGCAGGTTCCTTTTAAAAAAAATTTACAGCTTGTGCTTCTGTAAGCAAAAGAATAGTTAATAAAGAAGAAGAAGAGGATGAAGCCGAAGTGAATATGGAAGGAGAACTCATGTATGCCTTATAAGAGTTTAAAGTTGTTGAAAATAAAAATTGAAGATTGAAGCACCGAATTGAGAAAAATGAAAAGGAGTCAAAGGAGATAATTGAAGATCTACAAGTGCACTTTGAAGAAGCCAAGAAGAATGAAGAAGATCTAACGGCACAGTTGGAAATATCAAGAAAAGAATGTGAAAGGTATGTTACTAAAATTGCCTCTTTAAAAAAAGAGATTAAGAAAGCAGCCAATAATAAAATAGTCAATGATTCAAAATTTGAGAATAGCACTAATATGCTAAATAAGATATTAGAAAGCCAAAAAGCAATATTAGATAAGACAGGTATCAATTTTGAAAAGAAGAATAGCTATGTTGAAGCTCTTACAAATAAAGAAACAAGAAGGGAAGAAGTAAAGAATATAGAGAACAAAGAAGGCTAGAAGGAACAAAGCTATAAAAGGCAATCAGGTCAGAGATTCAAAAATAGGTCCTATTTTTATGGTTACTATTTTTATTGTAATGGATATGATCATAATAAATTATAATGTATAAAAAGAGCTAACAATCTCAAAAATAAGGAAAACGAAGGTCATGTAGAGTCAAGCAGAAGCTGTAACTCTTTTGCTCCTCTATCAAGATTTGATGAAGAGACCATAATTTGTTACAAGTGTAACAACTTCAGACACATAGCTTGGTATTGTAGAAGCGTGTTCAAGTCAGTCAAGAAGGACCAGAGTTTTAGGGCTCCAGTCATCAAGAAAAAGGTTCAGACATGGTAGAAGAAACAACCTGAAGGTTCTATATTGGTCCAAATAGCTTTGCATGCAATAAATGAAGAAAATCCATGGTTTATTGATAGTGGATGTTCAAGGCACATGACAGGAGACAAGAGCAATTTCATAACCTTGAAGAAGATCAATGCTCACATAGTAAAATTTGGGGACAATACTACTGCCATAATTGCCAAAAAAGGTACACTAAGTTTAGATAATGGTAGAACTAAAACTGAAAATGTTTTATATGTAGAAGGTCTTAAGCATAATCTTTTGAGTGTAAGTCAAATGTGTGATTAGGGGCACACACTAAAGTTTTATGCAGAAGGTTGTGAAATTAGAAGAAAATATTCAGATGTATTGATTGCAGATGCTCAAAGAATAAGTAATAACTTATATATGCTATTAGACATCAAAGGTCAAAAATGTTGTTTGAGTTAGATTGAAGAAAGTTGGCTATGGCATAGGAGAATGGGGCACATAAATTTTGACAATCTTGTCAAAATATGCAAAAGGCAAGCAATCAAGAATCTTCCAAAGATCATAAAGCCATCTAACATGCTTTGTGGATCTTGTCAGCATGGGAAGTAAGCTAGAAGATGGTTCAAAACAAAAGAGTACTCAACCACTTAGATGCTAGAGCTTGTTCACACTGATCTATGTGGACCTATGAGGACTTAAAGTACTCAAGGTGATAAATATTTCATGTTGCTTATTGATGATTTTTCACATATGACTCGGATAATGTTTTTAAAGAAAAAATTAGAAGCGTTTAGATAGTTCAAAGCATTCAAAGCATTAGTTGAGAATGAAACTAATCTAAAGATTAAGTGTCTAAGATCATATCGAGGAGAAAAATTCATGTCAGATCAATTTATTGAGTTTTTTGAAGATCATGGAATAAAGAGACAATATTCAGCAGCCAGAACTCCACAACAAAATGGAGTAGTTAAATAGAAAAATAAAAGGTAAGGCAGAATTTAGTGAGAACCAATGGGAAACGAGTACATATCCCAAAGTAGTTATGAGATAAGGTTGGAAAATAAAAGGTGGTTTTCTTGAGTCAGTTGTCATTTTGGAAAGTTTTTGCAGAAGCAAAATTTTAGATCAATGGAAATTGTAGGAAGGAGGGTGAGTAAATAGATTCAAGTAGGGTTTCAAATTTGATTTTAGGTATGGTGGTTTTGTTTTCATTTTGTTTGGAGTCCTAAAAAAAAAATTCATTTGAAGTGTTTCCTATATTTAGTGTAAATATGGTAAAAATGCATGCAGTCAACATTTTTTAAGAATGGAGTTTGTGGTTTAAGATATTTAATATTTTCTTTTTCGGCATATACTAGTAATTGGGGTATTCAAAACATTGAATGTTTGTCACAGATTGTAAGAAGGTTGTTGTTTTTTGGGTTTAAACTCTTTGTTTTGTTTGGTAAAATTTTGTTGAAGCTTGTTCATTATCTTGGTTGGGTGATACCTTATATATGTATTAATTTGGATATGGGTTTTTCAACATTTGGATATTTGAGGCTTGAAATAGGTATATAGGTTTTCTATTAAATATATCTTAGAAATTTGGAGGTTCTTCTGAGAGTTTCAGACCTATTCTTGTCAAAATTATTTATTGATATTTTAAACAAGGTTTCATCTACATTTCCTATCATTATTATCACTTTTCAATTTTAGATGATATAGACAATGTATACATAAAGATCTATTTTCTATTTCTTGCATGTTTTATATTTGTAATCTTTAATTTCAATTCTATAGTGGAATATGTTGCATGAACAAAGAAGATAAGGATAACTGGCATGTAACAATTATTTATCAAGGGTTTTCAATTATTATATATCTTAGTATTGGTTTTATTCTCATGGATTATTGGGTTTTAATGTTGAGATGTTGAATACAAAATAATTTAGAATTATTGAGGACAGATGTTCTAATTTGATGCAAATTGAAAAAGTCATATTTAATTACCTCAAGTTCTTAGATTCTGAAATAGTTTGGGTTTTTGTTCTGAGTTGGAAAATTTTTCCTTAATCATTTCTAGTCATGATAGAGTTTGTAAAGATGGTAATAAATTAGATGTGATTAATTATTTCCTTAGTTGTATAAGTTTTTTTAATTCTTTTTTAGAATAATTTAGTTGCAAATGTGGAAATAATTTAAGAATGAAATTTATTTATTCTTAATATGTAAATCAATTTGGGTTTTTAGATACAATATAGTGATGAGAAATGGTTTTAGGTCATGAATAATTTTGGTCATAAGATCATAATTTTAATTTGGTGTCTTTTCATATTGTTGTTTATTTCAAAATGTCTAGGTGGGAACAACCAATAGAGAACATTAATGACAGAGGATGGGATCAAAGTTTAAAACAAGGTAATCAGTCAAACCATAGTCAAAAATAATAACTTGATGGCCATTAAGCTAAATTTTATATGATTATCTTCCTCAGATTCCCCTAATACCTCAATCTTTTTAGATTGATTTTATTCTTTGATCATCCAATCATCTTCTTCATCCTCATATGATTGTTTCCTCTAGACATTTTGGGCCTATATTCCCTTGGGGTACAAGAATGTCCATTCATTTTAATGTTGCTAATCCTTATTTTTAAATGTACTAAACTCACTTCCAACTCAAAGAGGTTATCGTGGTTTTATAAATCATAATGGACATAGGTGATTTCAAGGGTAAAGAGTTGGAGACCATGCTCATTCTCAAAATAGTTCTTCACATTTTCTTGAACATCACCCTGAATATGATCCTTATCTATAGTTACAACCACCTATTTTTAGAGAACTTATTAACCAGCCACTCCCTACTCATCAATTTCCTGATAGTTAGCTATAAAACCAATTAAATAGAGAGGAATCTAATATTAATAACCTTAGAAATATTACCACTCTCTTAGATACCCATGCTCCATCAAATACTGAACTTGGGGAGAAGTGTATAAGATTGAACCTTTTAGGGGCTCATAGTGAACCAATCTTGTGGTCTAAACGTCTAAGTTTGAGGGGTTAAATATTTGGTAGTAAGAGGAATATACTGATATCTCTGATCATGTTGATGAGAAGAACATTGCTAGAAAAGTGATAGAATCTAAAACACCAAATGAGTTTAAGAGGCTTAAAAGGATGAAGTTGGAGGTTGATGACAATACATCTAAAATAGGCACTCAATTTCTACCTTTTCCTAAATTTTAAATGGAATATAATGTTTGTCTTGATCAACAAGACAAACCTGTTATCGAGGTTTTATCAGATTTAGATGATTATTGGGAATAGCTTTGTTTACTCAAAAAAATTGATACAATTTTACAACTTATCTTGGTATTTATTTTTGAAAGGCATGGATAAAAAAGATATTTTGAGATATAATTAATATATGCTTAAGTTTAAAGTATAAATTTCATTATGGTTTTAAAAAAATTAGGATTCATCAATTTATTATTTATTTTTATGATTATTTATGTGTCCTACTCTATTGTTAATAAGATGGGTCCCCACCCATTAATATTAGTACTTGGGTTCTTTCATTTTAATATTTTGATTTAATTAAGACTTTAGAGTCTTAATTAATCTCTCCTTATATTTTTTATTAACTAATTGACTATATAAGTAAATTTGTTAACCTTAACTAATAACTGACTAAAGTCAATTATCACTTATTTCAAAACTAAAGTTAAAGGATAAAAGGAGATCAAAATTTCATTTGAAGACAAAATTTCAGTAGGTAATGAGGATTGAAGTATTATTCTAAAGTCATTCATTCATCTATTCTTTATATGAAATTTCTCTAAGATAATATAACTTTTGTAGATAGATCCAATGGTACTTTATTTGACAGTTGAGCAATAACTTATGAAACATAGGTATATCCAGTTATATTTGTCATTTATTACTAATTATCTAAAGTTTTCTAAGTCTAATATCTTTTTGATGACTATTATTTACAGTCCTATGTGTAGAATTCAATGTATTCAACCTAAAAATGATGATCACTTTGCATTGTTTATGACATTTCATTGATCTAATCAATTACTGAGTTGTCCTTTTCAAGTTTTGTATTGGAAATGTTGGAATTCTCATTTCAGATCTATTCTATGATAAGATGATTCTCATGTTGAGACTCGCAACTCTTTTGTAAATATTTGACTTACTTTAATAAGATAAATTTATGTTTTCTTAAATGTATCTTGGTTATGATTATCTTTATGGTTTAATTCTTTTTTTTTTATAGAAGTTTATTAATAGTAGTTAGCATTATCCATTAGTTTAGTTTTAATTTACATATTTTATAGTTTATTATGTGTATTTTCTTTTAGTATTTCTTAGTAGTTTCTTAAATTTAGTTTTATTATTTTGCTTCTTTCAATTTATACTTTTTAGTTTAAAGTTAGTTAGATTATCTTTTATTCTAAACATGCTTTAGTACTTTGTTTTATAGCATTATGTTTCTTACTTTCTAGGTTTTAGTGTAGTTTTACTTTGTCTTTTGTTCTCTTTTGTTTTATGTTAGTATTTTATGTTTATATTTCACTTTATTATCTCTTTCTTAGTTGTTGTTTGCCTTTCTTATCTTTTTATTTTAAGTAGTGCTTAATTGGATAATGAACCATGAAAAATATAAGTAAGTGTATTTTCATACACATTTTAGAATTAGATTTCTATTCTTCAAGATTTGGTCTAATTAATAGATTATCTCTATCGGATACAATAGATTATAGATTCTTATTTCAAATAATTCTTAATTAATGTAGATTCTCAATTGTGATAATGGATTAAGTTACTCTGATAACTTATTGATTGTTTTCTTAAAATTATTATAAAACCCCTTTGTGTCTTTAGGATCCAAAACGAACCTTTAGAACCCTTACGATTAGACTAGTACGATTCCAATTTGACCTTCACAATAGGTGAAAGGGTTTATTCATTGATGTGATAATATTTTCCATCAATAGACACCTTCATATTTTTTTAAGATAACTCCTTTATTTAGCATATATTGCACTAGAATCAACATAAGATCCCTTTTCAGCATTTGATTATATCCAAGAGGTGGGCTCCCATAGAGAAGGTAATAGATAATTGGGGTGTACCAATTCTACTGTAGCACTTTCTCTTAGTCTATTTGATGTATCATAATCTTAACAATCAATTTAAATTATCATTTGAGTAAGACATTATATTTTGACAAACTTGGAAAGTTTCATCTATAATTCATACTCTTGCAACTTAGTCATCCATATACCTTTGCATTCACTTAGCTTGTTCTACCCCAACATTTATTTGATAAATAGGTCTAGAAAATTTCATGCACTTTATTCCTAAGACTCTCGTGCCTAAAGTTTTTGACAACTTTGACTAAATTATAGGTATGTGTGTCTAATGTAGAGTAACTCAACTTTTCATCTTTTAGATTGTTACTCATGAAAGAAATGGGGTGTTATTCTCCATCCAATATTTATGTGAGGTAGGTGACAATGGTGTGTTTAGAGGCAAAAGGATAAATGTATAAGTCTCTAGCATAATCCAGATTGATTAGCACTAGTGATTTCATGATGGTTTCCTTTATGTATTGAAATTCATTTTTTGAAAGAGCATGAAAATCCACTTTAATGTCCTATTTCAACATAACATTTATAGGTTTCATAATTTTAGTATATCTAAAAATGAACTTGTGAATAAAATTTATTTCACCAAGGAAGTATTTCATCTCTTTCTTACTATTAGGTTGAGGAAATTTAGAGATTACTTCAACTGTCTTAGGGTCAATATCAATACCTTATTTTATGATTATATGACTAAGAATCTTACCTTTGGTGACACAAAATAGGCTCTTTTTTGGGTTCAAATAAATTCCATACATTTTTTTTTATCTCTTGAACACTTTCTGCAGATGGCGGATGTGGTTTTATGTACACTTTAAAAATATAGGTATATTTTCCATATAAGTCACAATGAATTTAAAAATTAAACCTTCAAAAGTAAAATCCAAAACTCTTTAAAATGTCACTCCAACATTGATAAATCCAAATGGAATTATCTTGTAGGCAAATTACCCCATTTCATTGTAAATGTAGTTTTGGATCGATCTTGTAAATTTACTAAATCTTAATGGTATTCTGAGAATCCATCCAAGAAGTACATCATCTAAGATCTATTAACCATCTAAATGACTTTATCAAGTGAAGGTAATGGACAGTTATCCTTATCTAAAGCTCTATTCAAATTTTGGAAGTCTATGAATAGTCTAATTTTTCCATTTTTTTAGATAGATAATAAGTTTTCTACCCAAGTGGAATGGAAAACTAGGAATATTATTTTAGTAGAAAGGATGTTGTGCACTTATTTATATATTAATGGCTAAAAAATTGGATTTTTAGGTCTTTGCCTTTGTCTAAATGGTTTTTGACTTGACTTAAGTGGAATGGTGTGAGTAATTACCTTTGGGTTAAAGACCTTGATGTCCCCATAGGCCCAATAAATGACATATTTATAACTAAGTAGAAACCTGTGAAGTTATTCTATTTTTATGTCTATCCAATCTAGAGTTACATTGATAGTTTGGGTTCTTTTCAAGGAACTAACGTTAATGGTTTGATGCTTATGATTTACAATTTTTTGTTTCTTTAGTTGGGGAACATGGATGAATGTGTCAAATGCATTTTCTATATATATCATCCATTTTAGGATTCAATTCCCTTAGAGATTGATAATTTTGTCTTTATCAAGTTTAACTCTAGGATTATCTCTTTTTGATTCATCTATTTTTTGAGCTTCAATTTCCCCAACATTGTTAAGGAATTAAACAATTTGATGGTCATCTTTAAATACTTATAAATTTGTCACATTATATGGGATATAGGGACAATGAACTAATTTAATAGAAAATTCTTATAATTTAGTGTCATCAAGGGGGGTTAAGATCACATGTGAGGATGCTAATGAATTAACAACCTGATTTTCTTCCTTAGGAATGGGAATGGCATTGAATGCATGGAACATTTAGATTAGGTCCCACTCCCTATGCTTGTATCTCCTAAGGTATGAAAATTTGCAATGGAATTTACTTCTACCTTGGTTCATAACCAAATCAGAGTCATTAAATACTCTTAGTTATTTTATCTTATGTTTCAATGCAAACTATAGTCCTAATATCAACACCACATATTTGTATAGGTTGTTAGTGCATGGAAATTGGAACCTGTAAGAAGTTAGATGTTTCTTACCTAGCGGATCAATTAGTAATATTATATATCTAGAACCAATTTTAGAGTGAGATCCATTCACATATAATGACCACAACCTAGGAAAATTAATGTCAATATCAATATTATTTTAAGTAGAATTTATTTCCAATGTGTAAATCCCTAAATCAAAATTCACTATGTTGAACTTCTCATTTTCCATGTTATATTATGTGATCATGTGCTTCATATTTGGCTCTCTATCCATTCTTATTTGGTTAGATACACCCCTCTAATTCAACCATATGTGAGTGAAGTCAATGGCCATGTATCATTCAAATATATAGACTAATCATATATGAGTAGCATTTTATATAATTTAGGGATTTCAAGTACTTATATATCTATAATTTTTTAGACTCTAGTCTATGACTCTAACTGCATGTGCACATTGAGTAAATCTCCTACTACTCTATCCTTAGACTTGTCTAGCTATACCATAACTTTATCTAAATTAATAGGGACTAAGCCTAATTTTCACAAATGCCTATAGGCCTTAAATTTGTTAAAGATCATAAATATACTAAGAAGCTATACAATTTATTCCTAAATAAATTAATAATTAGGATAAATAGAGTACTTCATTCTTATTTTTATGGACAAGAACATTGGTATTCATTTTTTCTACTTGAGATGGATTAGTTTTATAGTAATTGATTTGAGCAAGAGATCACATTGTTCCATGATTTGAGCAAGCTCATGCAACATGATGTTGACTTTGATGTTTTTCATATCTTCCACAATATTATATCCAATTCTACTTTGATGTAGTTGAATATTTACATTGGATTTAG
The DNA here is from genome assembly GCA_037957365.1 of Torreya grandis. NCBI lineage: Eukaryota > Viridiplantae > Streptophyta > Pinopsida > Cupressales > Taxaceae > Torreya > Torreya grandis. The sequence continues at coordinate 949,800 of JARHVA010002617.1, forward strand.
ACTCATTAGACTTTTGAAGTGGAGGGTCATCCTAGCCTTACGATCGTGGGGAGTTGTATCATTATTTGGAGGAGTTGAGGTAGTGAGGGGTTGTTATTGTTATTGGTTCTTAAGGTCATACTTTCTTCTTTGAAATTACTAAAAAGCATTCACTTCACTAGAACTCTCTTCTAGTTCATTCTTTTCTTGGCTAGGGAACTCCATGGTTTCTACCATCATGGCTATTCTAGGTGGCCTACCAATATTAGATGATTCAGGTTGGTTTAGAACTACCTCATATTCTTTAATATCTCTTTTTAATATGCTAAAATCACTATATAATTTTATGTAATCAATCTCTCCATGTTGGGTTGTGTTATGCACACAAAACCAATTAGGAAGAGTTATTGTGATAATGTTTATTTTAAGCATATTATTAGGAGAAGTCTCTAGCTAATTATGGGGAAAATTATAATTTATATTTTGTCTCTAAAAAATATTGTTCTTATTTTAACTCTCAACACTAGATCTACCCATTTCCTTTTTAAACCAAGGAATTCATTGCATAGGCTTTTCATCATCCTTTGGATACCATCCCACTCTTTTTTTGTAGACTCTTGGGGTATGGTCTATGTAATGTTAGTAGTTGATAATATCATTTGGTTTTGTAATTGGGGAAACATATCATTGTTTACTGGTTTAATAAAACCTATATGTTGATTTTAGGTATCATGTCTTATTGAGAGGACATTTATTATTAGCAATGGCTGAGGTGTAGGCATATTCTAACTTTTGTTAGGAAGAAGGCTCAATGTGGGCATATTGGGTGATATATTAGGGATGGGAACCATCATTTGTCCTTATGGATTGAGATGTATATTATAATAACCTAAAATTGGTAATTGAATGCTAAGAGTGTCACTTGAGTCAACCTATCCCTAGGTTAGCCATAGACCTATCCTTGAGCATTAGACCTACATTTCTAGTCATTTAAAAAACCATAGTAATATTCAAATAGCCAAGACATAGTCCCAAAACTATCATCCCAGATCCCAATCCAACTTTCTTATTAGTCTACCAAAAGTACATTTGCACCACATTTAGGACACTACAACCACATGACACTAGTGTCCCTAAATAGAAGCTAATGTCCTTAACCTCAACTCTTCCCAATAGATAGTTTTTCAAATGTATACCCATTCTAAGGTTGATCTAAGCTCATTTTATTATCTAAACAACTAACATATCCCTATAAATATAAGTATAATCCACCTCTATTCATTAAATTAGAAATAGATGCAAAAGTTATTCAAACAAAAGACAATGTTGTGAAAAATTAAGGCATTTGATCCCTATTTTGCCCTAATTTATGTATAATACCATCTATAACAAACCTAAGTCTAGTTTTCAAGTATTTCAAATCTCAATCACATTCAAATAATCCAAGGTCACTCTCATTCTAGAATTCACTTGCACATACATCAAGCACTAGGTGGGAGAACTACATTAGACTTGATCCCTTAGAGTACTAATATGTAGGCAACTCTCTACATAATGGGGTGTTGAGGATGTCTAGTACATCCTAATAACACACACAAAATTATTTATTATGCCATACTTATAAGGATATTAGGGTTTACACATCAAATCAAGTTTTCCAATTATAATATAGAGTTATAAGTTTCAGTCATGCAAGAAAAGGACATACAAACACAAACACAGGTGTTCCCTAGAAATACAAATAGTCTTAAAATGAGATATTAACACCATATTGAGGAAAATACACATGTATGGCACTATAATATAAAATAGGTGCTAATATCTAGTGAATAGATGAATACCAATCTTGTTGATGACATAAACTACTACTTAGATCTCAAGTTTCAGAACCTGGATCACCCATGATAGTCAATTTTTAGATAAGTCTCTATTTATCCCTATTTTTTACTATTTATAAAATGTCAAAAAATGTCAAAATCATAATAAATTAGTGTTTACCTATTTAATAGTTATCTAACTAATTTAGACATCTTATCCCTTTAACCAAACATAGGAATTACTTGTGTAAAACCCTAAAAGGTTAAATCATTTGGTGAGCTTGATTTACTTTGAACATTCCATAAAACCCTAGATTTAATTCATCAAAATTTTGAAAAATAAATTTATGAATGAATACTTATAATTTTATAATTTTTTACCCAACCTAGCTAAATTAAATCAATTTCACACTAGGATTTCAATTTGTTTACATATAATTTAAATTACTACAAATAAACCCTAAATTCAAAAAAACCTAACCCTAGACACACTTAGGTTTTTTATCATTTTTATATTCATGTAGACACTGAAATCGTGTCTAACCCTTGGTCATCTCTCCCCCTTGGTCCCCTTGGTCTACTTCTAACCATGCCTAACCTATGTCTTATTAATTTAAAATAATCATCTATTTTAAATTAATAATTCTCTCTCTCTCTCTCTCATGACACCTCACCCATGCCACCTCTCCTCTCCTTGGATTCTTTGCCCTTGGATACCCTCATTTATCACCCCAAGACCTATTCTTACTCCTTTCCAACCACCTAACCAACTCTCATGTGTATTTAGCCCGACCTTTAACAATTCTCCAACGGATTATGCACTTGGCGGATGGAAAGTGGGCTTGTTAGCCCTTTTACTCGTTTTCCACCCACCGACATTGGTCAAATGTTGGCCGACACCGACAGGATCGCCTACGTCAATTTACTTAAACCGAGTTCTAACCTCTCGCTCAGGCTAATCACTAGTCGGCTAATCATGAATCTCTCTGATCTCTTCCCCCTGAATGCAAAATCCTCTTGCACCCAGACTTCGACCTCTCTCTCTCGGCTCTCCTAGACATCAACAAGGACTCTCTAAAATCAATCATCAGACTTCAATCAATGCTCTTCTGGCTATAGACACAACAAAGACAAGCGTCTCCAACTCCTCTGGCTCTACACCAAGCAGCAGGTAAGTATTCTTCTACCTTTTTTATTATTTTAGTGATTTAAAATGTATTTAGAATGTATAAGCAATTAGCTTCTTTTCATTACTTCTAAGTATTATCAACCAGCCCTGGCCATCAACTAGACCAAACCAGACCAAACTTCTCCTTGACCTGACTCTCTTCTTGGAAAGGCTGAGAAGCCTTCCCCATATCCTCTCTTTTTGACAACCTATCATCTACCCCTTGTCCCTCCTAAGATCCTATCTATTGCCCGACAACCCTGCACAGAGCCTCAGACAACCCAAAGCATTCTGCAGACCATTCTATCAACCAAAGACCCTGTCCACACCCTGTCCAAGACCATTTCGCTAATCAACACCAGCCACCAGGCCCATTGCCCCTATTGACATCGGTAGACTAACCGACATCGGTGACCTTAACCAACTGACACCGGTAGACTAACTGACGTCAATGACTGTGGCAGACTAACAACAAATAGTAGGGACACATTGTTCCTATTTCTTTTGCTTAGTCTTTCACTTTTTATTTTTATCAAACATTATTTTATCAACAGTGGACTGTCATCCCACAAGGAAGCCTTTGCACTTCTGGGACTAAGATTTTGCTTGGCAGTCCACCTTATCTCCATCTAACAATTTTCTTGTCCAAGTCTCTTTCTTTTGTAGGTGTCATCCTCTGCAGCCAAAGAGGATTCCTTACAACGTCTGGATAACGGTGTGCAGACCTCATCTGGGTATCATCTAAACCTAGACCATTTCTCTTAGTTTCTTAGTCCTTTTTGAATGTGAAAGCGAAAACTTGTTTGGAAACATTCTGGCACGCCTGGTGGGACCCTAGGAATTCTCCTTGGGTTCATACTTTTCTCTTCTAAGCAAACTTTTCATATAGGTGCATTAGGTCTCTCTTACATCTTTTCCCTCTATCTCTTCCAAAAGACACTATTAGCAAAGTTAAAAAGAACCCTTCTTTCTTTCTTGCATCTTAGACTAGTCAAAATCATACTCTTCAACCCTTTCTCACTTGTCTGCATACGAACATACATTTCTATTTGGGCTTAAAATCAATTGCATTTCATTTCTGATTGCATGCATATTTAGTCCACACATCTAGTAATTAAACCACATCATGAATTAATCGTAGTCCACTTATGTTACACAACCAAATCACTTGCACAAAATTAAACATCTAAACTTACCTGAGACAAGGTCCGACTAGGATTTTATCACCTAGCAGATACCTTACCCATCCCAACAATCCCACTTGGACTTCACCACCAAGGGGAAATCCCACTTTGTTCTCTGGCAGAGGATAAACTCTAGGGGAAGTATATACTGGCTAAGCGGCCCAGCTCGGCTCTGGGTTCGTGAAGTGAGGGGAGCAAGCTCCTAGCACCAGGCCATGTACAGAACCTAATACAGATCTTGTGCACTAAAACTAACCTGAAACCAACCTTAGACTGCTTCTTCTAGGACCCGTTTTATAAGCCAACTTCCCAAACACACTCTAAGGCATAAGCCAACAAGATTCTAATATTTTATTCTTAGGATTTAACGTTTAGGGTCTACTTGTCTTCTTCTTTTCTATTTCTATCTGGTTTTTTGAGCTAGTGAGGACGTTTTCTTCTTTCTTCCAAAAAATCTCAATTTTTTTGAGTTTCTAGAAAACACAGTAACTGACATCGATTTTATCACCGACGTCGGCAACCTTTCTTTGCCTGTATCGGTTATCTAACTGACATTGGCAACCTGTTTCACTGGCATCAGTTTTTTTTAACCAACGTCGGTCACTATCCAAAATCCTCTTATCAAATAGCAAGCTTAAAATCTGACTTTCTTGCTGTCCAACACCCATTCTGGTTTTCTGAGACTAAAAAACACAGTTTCTGAAACCTGACCCTTTCTTGCCTTGAATGGTTTTGACACGTAGTAAAACCAAGACTCTTGTTGACCACGCAAGGCAACAACCACTTCCACCTTCATCTTTCATAACAAGTCCTCTAATGGAGTATCCTTCAGATACTGAACGTACTCCTACCTCAAACCGACCACCTATTGTTCCCATAGGGGATCAAGACTTCGAAAGGTTCCTTGACCTCAATGTCAAGGCCCTTCAACATTATCTTGTGAGAATCCAAATGCGAGACTCTTCAGGCAACCCAATTTATGGGATGCCAACCTCCTTAGTTGAGACGGCGGCCATATCCACCGCCTTTGTCATCCAGCCCATAGACACCCCAGCTATCACCTCGACTAATAACCAATGCATGACTAACTTTCAAAATGTGGCTTCTCCTTCTGTCTCTAGACCCACTTCCATTGGGGTTTCAACCCCCATCAACCGTAGACTATTCAACAAACCTCTACCTCTTTCTAAAATCTAGTTGTCTCCATCCTGCCTACTCTCACCCCCATCAACACCAGGGTGGCCACTCATCCATTGGCTAATGTTGCTACAATTCAACCACCTCTGGCAACATCAAGCCTAGTCATGCCTTCTACTTTCATGACACAACCCCCCTTGGTCTCCACTTCTATCCCTATGGCTAGTTATCAATGCATTGCACCTATACAAGCGCAACTGACTACGTCATACGCCCCTTCTAGCACCTTCCAAGTGCCTTACAACCTAGGGGGCATCCCACCTACAAATCCGTCAGTTGATCTAATCAAAATGCTGATGGACAAAATGTCTAATCTTGAGACCTCTATTTCGGGCTCAAGAAATGTCTTGTCATATGACCAAATTTGCAATGAACCCATCCATCCCTCCATCCCAATCTGGCCGTATCCTAGTCAGTGGTAACTTCTTAAGTTTACTCGTTTCCAGAGTAAGGAATACCTGCAACAGCACCTACAAGCATTCAGACATGCTTGTTATCTCATAGCCCATGATGATGCATTATTGCTACGCACGTTCCCCATGTCACTTTCTGGTGCTGCTCTTGACTGGTATAGCTCTCTTACCAGTCATTCTCTTTTCACATTCACCCAGCTAGCCCAACTCTTCCTCGACCACTTCTCGATCAATATCACCAAAAAGGTCTCAATCATAGATCTGTATTCTATCCGGCAGTTTGACGATGAATCCATAGCCAATTTTGTTGCTCACTAGAGAGGCCTGATCAATCAACTCTCCTTTTCCCTACCTCAACCTGAGCTCATTGAGCTCTTTTCAAGAGCATGTGACAAGCACATCTCTTCTACCTTGTGGGTCCAGACATTTCACACCTTTGATGAGGCTTTTACGATGGCCAGGAAGCTTGAACTACGTGCCATTGAGGAAAACAAAGTCAAGTTGCAGAGTAAAAACCCCAACACCAAGTCCAATGACTCTTCCTCTAAACCTTCTTCTAATTCCAAATCTAAGGCATCAGCAAATGTTGTAGTCGTTAGATCATCTTCTTCAAAAAATAACCAATCTTAGCCTTCCACATCAGACTACATCACCAAACAATTCCAGCAAAGATATGTGCAGCATTAGTATACTCTACTAGGAGAATCATACGCATCTATGTTGGATAAACTTGTCAAATAAGGAGTCCTTAATCTCCCCCAAATCTGACTGCCTCCTCAATTCGATCCCTCGCACGCTACCCCTGCGTGGTATAGGGAGAATGACTTTTGTAATTACCACCGTGTCAAAGGCCATGACACAGGCAACTGTAAAACTCGCAAAAACATCATTCAGGACATGCTTGATAAAGGTGACCTTGTCTTAGACAACCCAAATGTGCCACCCAATCAAAGCATAAACATCTTTAAACAACCCTTTCCTAACCATCCTCCTAGCCAAAACAATGTGCAGACCATGACTAATGACTCCCAAGAACATAATATATGCACAGTCAACATGGTCTCACCTCTCATACCTGACCAACCTCTCTCATAGTCTCAAGAGATTAGTCTGCCCATCAGTCCATCACACGTGGACTAACCCTCTTCTCTTGTTAGTTCTCCATCAACTTCTCTTATATTGGAGGATGCCTTGACCATACCAGCACCACCAGTCTCACCTTCATCCTTCCTCCTACCAATGGAGGACCCTACCCTTCCTACTCCTCAACCGCAAGTGGAGGGCACAATCATCCCTGCCCTTTATCCTCTTGAGGAGCCACATTCTCCAGTTCCTTCTCCACCAAGAGAAGACCCTATCTCTCCACCTTCTCTGACCAAAGATGAACCTATTATGACTTCATCATGTCTTGGGTCTGAGATTACTACACCTACCTCATTTTTGACCCCACAACCGTCCACATCTTCTGAAGGACCAAAACCTCATCCAACATCTTCCCAACCATTCTCTCGATTGGTGGAAAAACTATGACTTCTCCAATCAAGGAAATTAGAGCATCAGGCATTATGGGAGCAACTTAAAGCTCCTCATCCTACCCAGCCTGTCTCATCTCTTGCTGCCAACCCTCTTGTGACAAAATCCCCCAAAGTCTCTGACATGGACCATACTTCCACTTCTAAAGATTCAAAACATCAACCATTCACATCAGAACATAAACCCTCATCCACCATATCAAAACCCATCAAGTCACTCGGTTTTCACCCCGTCACTAACCTCACTCACCTGCAAGTGAAGGTAGACTTGAACCTTGCCTTGCCCAATAGTAGTCCTCAAACCAAACCAAAGATGACTGCTAAACCACGGTGGCAAACTCCTCCTCCACCGTCACCATCACCTTTGCCCTCCATTTTGGGCCCTCATCCCTCTACTCTAATAGGAGTGCTCTCTACTCCAACCCCTAACCAAAGCAAGTTGCCTCCACTACTTCCTTTGCCTGCCACAAGCCTACCCTCTCTGAAAAATTTGGCACCTCTCACAAATAAAGTGTCATCTCCACATGTGGCCACACCACCAACCCAAAAGGTGGTACAGAAGCCTCCTTCAACACCTCCTAAACAAAAGTCATTAGCATCTCATGCATCAATGAGCATAGACCCTTTAGCGGGTTCATATGTCTTGATATTACACCAACTTTTACAGACCTCTAGCATAACCCTTCCTCCTATCAAGCCATTCCAACCCCTCAAGTCAAAACCTTCCTGGTTCAACGATACTAAGATTTGCCTATATCATTGTACACCAGGACATGATACCAAGAATTGCTGTGCCCTCAAAGTGGTCATTCACCAATATATGGAGAAAGACACTCTTCTTCTTGAGGATACTACCAACAGACCTCTGACACCCTCTCATATCTCTCAAACCCCTTCATCGTCATAGTCATCTCATCAACAGACTATGGTCTCCTCACCTCATTCGCCCCCTCTCTTCGAAATTAACACCATCCACATAACTACTAGGTCACAAAAGGATAAGGCAAAAGCAAAAGCTGCTATTCCTTGGACCTATCCCTTTGTCAAACTGCCTCAACCACCCAAACCTAAAATCTTTATCCTGGGTGCATCCCAACCCTCTTCTTTAGGGGCAATCCATGACTCTATGTTAAAACAGCTTCACCAAACGCCCATAAAGATGACCTTGTATGACCTCATCCAAAGCTCACCCCAGCACCGTCAAGCTCTAATCAGAGCCTTATAGGTAGTAGAGGTCCAACTCGAGGACCCCTAACCACTAGCTGCCCTAGTCCACTCATTACCCCCTATTGCCTCTATCACTTTCAACAATTTTGAAATTCCTACCTCTACCTTAGAAGATCAGGACGTTGCTCTCTTCATCACTGCCTATGTTGATTGAACCCACATTAAGTGAGTTATGATTGATGGAGGCACCATCATTAACATCATCTCTACTCATGCCTTTGATCAATTAGCCCTCCCCAAGAATTACGTATCAAAAACTGATGCAATCCTTCGATCCTTTAATGACACCACTACCACAACCATTGGCACCATCGTCCTCCATATTCACATTGGCCCACGGACTATCCTAGAGCTCTTCTACATCATTGAAGGAGAGTTACAATATAACATGCTATTAGGATGACCCTGGATTCATGCCATGGCTTGTGTCCCCTCTACACTACACCATTGTGTAAAATACGAACACGATAGGCAAGTCCACATCATTCCTGCCGACCCATCACCTTTCAAAACATGTAACACAACCAAATGACATTTTCATTCCTCTCAAGACACCAACCCAAACACCACCTCCATCTGCAAAAACTTCAACTAGTACGCAAATGGTGGTCACCCTCACATCACCTTCTCAAGCGACAACCAAGGACCCCATGGAAGATATCTTCCAACGACTTTCACTTGGGGAATATCGCTTACTTACCCTAGACATGTTCCAAACTTTGCAAGAGTATGGACAACTTCATCATAATTTTAGCTATGACCATCAGATCAGAATGGTCATCCCTTATGGTCCTCCTAACCTTCAAACCAATCTCATCTATGGGGGGCTAGATCGAGCTCCTACTGATGGGAATCCTTTCTCCTCACCTCAACCATTCACATCCAACTTCTCCTTTCTTGGCAACCCCACCTTTGCTCATACCTACCTTTATAGGTGTGTATGGAAGGGTTTTGGCTTTGGGATCTATGAACAAGGTTCCCATCAGCCCATCGAACCACCCAATGACGATAATTCCAAGAAATAATATGGTCTAGGTTTCCATGAACCCATCGAGGCTTCTTGAAACCTTTGTCCCGAACCCATCATTGACCAATCTCTGCCAAGATCGCCTATTCCTCCATCCTCATGTACGGAGTCGGTGGTTTCCATCCCTCCTAGTTTTTTTTGCATAAACACCATCTGCTTGGAACCCCTAACCTATCAACTCAATGGGGTCTCTAGGTCTCTCCCTCTCATTTATTCCAACATGATAGACGATGAGTCGGCAACCATTAACACTGTCCACTGCATAGATGATGATGCCATTCTCACCTACATGGGTGCCAACGACTCTTTCATTCAACGCTCCTTCCCTTCTAAAATGCAGGTTATGTTAAATGAATCAACCATTGACATTAACCTTCCATCTTCTAGTGTTCCTCACGTCTTAAAGATTGGTCAATCTCTAGACGCCTAGGAGCAGATCAACTATACCACATTTCTTTCAGATAATAGCATGGCCTTTGCCTGGACCTATAGTGACATGCCTGGTATCAACCCTAACATTGTCATCCATAACATCGTCACAAACCCAGAGGCAAAGCCTGTCAGGCAAAAGCTTTGCAAAATGCATCCTCGCATTGCACTCCTTGTCAAAGAGGAGCTTCAGCGTCTTCTTTCTATATCTTTTATCCAACCCATTGATTATCCATAGTGGGTATCTAACATTGTCCCTATCACCAAAGCAACTGGGGGGATCTAAATCTGTATGGACTATCATGACCTCAACCTGGCCTACCCAAAGGATGGTTTTCCTCTTCCCAACATCGACCAACTTGTTGATCTTATGGCCGATCATGAGATGCTATCACTCATGGATGGGTTTTCAGGATATAACCAAATCCTGATTACACTGGAAGATCAGCACAAGACTACCTTCATCACCCCATGGGGGACTTTTTGCTATCGAGTCATGCCTTTTGGCCTCAAAAATGTAGGCACCACATATCAACGTGCCATGACTTACATTTTTCACGATCTCCTCCACAAAATCATGGAAGACTATGTGGATGACCTGTTAGGCAAGTCTAAGCTTCGTCACGACCATTTGACTATCCTCAAGATCATCTTCTCTCACCTTCTTCAATACAATGTCTGCCTTAACCCCAAGAAATGCATCTTTGGGGTCCTCTAAGGCAAGCTCCTGGGGTTCATCATTTCTCTCCGTGGCATTGAGATAGATCCCACTAAAATCTAGGCTATACTCGAGATGCCACCTCTAACCAATCTCAAGAAACTTCGCAGTCTGCAAGGGAAGCTCCAATCCATCTGTCACTTCATCTCACAACTTTTTGACCGCTGTCAACCCTTTCATCACCTCCTCAAGAAGGACATCTCCTTTAAATGGGATAAGGACTGTCAAGAGGCTTTTAAAGCTCTTAAATGCTATCTGGTCTCTCCACCAGTCCTTATTCCACCTAACGATGACCAACCCTTCTACCTCTACATCTCAGCAACCAACCATTCGTTAGGTGACATGATCACGCACCGAGATGAGCAACACCGTGAGCAAGCAGTTTACTATATAAGCTGAACACTTGTTGACTATGAAACTCAGTATACTCATATCAAGAAACTCTATTTGGCATTAGTCTTTGCCACTACCAAGCTCTGTCATTATCTTCTCAATCACAAAACCTTTGTCATCACTCACACTGACCCTCTTAAATACATGCATTCCAAGCCATACCAAAACCAGCGTATGGCTCGTTGGCTCATGCTTCTTGCTGAGTTTGACTTGGAATTCATCCAATAGAAATCCATAAAGGGGCAAACCATCATTGACCAACTAGCAGATGCCCCTCTTCCTGACAATCAACCTTCTCAATGCGAGTTCCCCGATGAATCTATCGCCACTCTCTCGACTGATGACACATTCTACCAAATATCGATGTTCTTCAATGGCTCCAAATGTCAACTCGATGGGGGTGCAGGGGTCATCCTCATCCCACACGAGGGTGAGCCCATGCCCCTATCTTTCAAACTTGACTTTGAATGTACCAATAATATGGCTGAATATAAAGCCTTAATTTTGGGACTTCAAACCACCCTTTCTTTAAGCATCAAGACTATCAACATCTTCGGTGACTCACAACTTGTCATCAATCAAATTACTGGTTCATATCTTTGTAAAAATGAAATTTTGCAAAGGTACAAGCACCGTGTTGACACCCTTCTAGCATCTTTCGACCATTACCTCTTCCAGACTATTCCTCAATCTACAAATAAGTTTGCTGACACCATGGCTTCTCTCACCTCGCATATTCCCTCTTCATCATCCTCATCAAGAATTTACGTCATGGTATATCATGTGTCATTACCTTCATACATTTCCACTAACATCAACCTCGTCAACACCATAGACTCTAGCCCACAGGATGTTTGGTATAAACAACTCATGGACTAATTAACTTATTCTATCATTCCTCCCAACCTCTCTTGCAATACACAACGGGATTTCATCAAACGCACAACTCGCTATACCATGCTAGGGGCTCTTCTCTATAAAAGAGGTTTCAATGGCCTTCTTCTTCGCTGTCTAACCTCCACTGAAGCATCTCATGCTATTAAACAAGTCCACGATAGGATTTGTGGTGGACACTTTAGTGGTAATTCAGTTGCCAAGCGCATCCTTCGCTTGGGCTATTATTGGCCCACTCTGCATCAAGACTATAGTGACTATGTTCGGCATTGTATCAAGTGTCAGTAGCATGCTAACTTGCTTCACCTCCTGAGCCACGCTCTACAAGTCACTCAAGATTTTTGGCCTTTTTCACAATGGGGCTTAGATCTCATTGGCGAGATTAACCCTCATTCGTCTCTTCGTCATCAATCCATCATCACCGCCATCGAGTATTTCACTAAATGGGTGGAAGCTATTCCTCTCATCTCCACAAAAGCTGACAAAATTGTCAACTTCATCAACACCCACATCATCTGTTGTTTCAGTGTACCTCACAAGATTATCACCGATAATGGCAAGTCATTCAAAAACAAAAAAAACTGTCCAGAAACTTTGTGACTCCTTTGGCATCAAACTGTGATGTCCCTTACTTAGGGGCTCCTTTTGTCTCTACACAACTCTGATATATAGCAATAAAAAGCTTTGATACCACTATAATATCCTCTTCAGATAGGGAATATAGAAATACAAACAGTTCTGAACAAAGATACAATCTTGCAAAATAAATTCAGATAAACAATAAACCATAGTAAATCTCTTATCTGCCAATCAAATATCTTATCACTTGTTCAGATAATTAAAATTATAGTCTTCTGTCATACATATCAAAGAATATTACAATAAGGTCTTAAAACCCTGATCTTCTTCAAATTTGGAAACAAACCCTGAATCTGGACCATTTTAGTTTCTGTGTTGACACACAGTCACTATCGTCGATCGATATACTGCTGACATCGATCGCTGTCAGTCAGCTTCCCTACCGACGTCGGTCTTCAGTCAGCTGATGTCGGTCAATGGGATGGCCGATGTCAGTCTCTGTGGATCTCTGCCCATCGATGTCGGTCTCTGTGCGGATTTGTACGGACTTGTACAGACTTTGTACAGCCGCCAATTAAGCACAACCTGTCTGTTTCAACCCTTGATCTAAAAATACATGGCTCTAATATAGAAGATCTCTATCTATATAATTTATTGACTGAAATACCTGAAATACTGTGATAACTTCTGTGTGAAGTTATCTCTCAAATCTGTAAACCTTTGTGATAACTTTTGTATGAAGTTATCTATCAATTTGGCAATAGATCAGCTAATATTTCATAGCCTCTAAATCACACACACTGAAGAGTTGACGTTCTCCAATGCAGATGGAATCTTGGAACCCTTGGCTCAGTCTTCACAGAAGAATTCTTTCAAAATCAAAATTAATATTCAATGTATAATCAATAATGGCCTCCATGAGAAACCCTTATACCCTCAAAAAGATATGCTTTCCCTAATTAGGGTTTCTTAAATTAGAATTAGGGTTTCTAATTAAAAATAGGCTAAATAATTAATATTTGATTAAATCAATCAAATATTAATATCTCCCTTAATACATGTCAGATCCTCAAACCATTCGAAGCTGGTGAACCAGGGAGTGATTCCGCACATGACCGTACCAAAATAAAGGTGCTCCGCTACATGTCAAATATCCCTAAATAATAGGATCTCTAGCCAAATGTGTCTGACATAACCTGAATGAAAGCCAACTATAGGAATTCTACAAATCAAAGCCAAGCCAATCTCCATCATGACCCTCTATCCATCCTATTAGCCTAAGAAGGTCGCATAATAGGCTAATCATCAAATCTGTCAATGTCCATGAAAAAGGGGACATGATAATTTGCCCCTCCAAAAATTGCTTGTCCCCAAGCAATCTCGGAACAATGAACCACTTGATCCACCTGGATCCCAAATGTAGTTATGCTCTGCACAGCTGTAAATCAATGCAAGTACCTGCAACATCATCAGAAGTAGAACAAAGAGGGACCCATAATCAAACTGGCGCATGAAACTCCAACCTCCAAGATTACAAAAACCATAGTCAAGAACGCATGAGAAACAAACTCTTGAAGTATGATAACCCAAATAGAATGGACAACTCCAACTACCAATTCCATCTACAAAAGATGGTGCCACTACATCCCATAACTGATCCCTCTGTAAAGGTGGCACAGCGAACGGTACCACACTGTCATATGTGTGAGAAGAATCAATCTAGAGACGTGACTCCACTGGTATCTCAAACTCATTAGAATCAGGTACTCCCAAATCTTGAACATGTGTGTTAGCGTCAACAACATGCTCCTCAGCAACAACTGTAGGAATGTACTCACCACCAACCACCTCAATATACAAATGAACTAGGTCTAGGGCTGGTGAAGACCACAAATGCTCTAACTCTATGGTCATCTCAGCCAAATGAAACTGTGACTCCTCATAAGCCAACTGCGTACTCTCAAGAATCTCAGAAGTCACTGTGAGTTGCTGAGTAAGCTCACTCACCTTATCTTCCTTGACCAATAATGTATCATATGCTATGCTACCCCACTCCATAAGATAATCTCTGTCGGCTACCAAGTGCATATAATCTTGTCTCAAAATTTGGATAGCCTCCCATAAAGAGTGGATCTCTGTCAAGGACAAATAACTACCTCCCTACTCAATGCTAATAGGAGAACCCCATCCATAAACTACTAACAACTGACGAGCATCATCGAAATGCTTACAAGCGGTAGCAATGTCTCGCTCACTAACTCTCAGCTGACTAGACACATGGTGGCACTGGCTAGATTGTCTCCTACAATCCTCCTCTGATGCATGATCCAAAAGAGTAGACTCAAAATCACTAATCTCTAGAGTACTACCATCCATACTCTGTGAATCAACTCTAAAGCTCATATCAACATACGGAGTATCAACAACTGTAGCATCACTGTCTAACTCTTTCGTACCGAGAGAAATAGCCGGTGAAACTAAGTCCTCAAAACTATCCACTGCATCCTCCTAAGTATCATCTACAATAATCGGATCCTAGAACTCTTCTACAATCTCTGTCATAACTGAGAGATCATCAACCCTTAGTGCACTAACATCTGAGCACACCTCTACACTCTGAGTGCAAGCATCGGACTCATCCTCATCTTCACTATCTCCTATCTCATAATAATCATAATAATCATGGCACATGATGCGCTCTTGTCTAAGTGATCTATAGTGCTCTCTCCTCAGCTTAACAAAGTGATCAAAAGACAACCTCCCCTGAGCTTGTGGAGTTAATAACTCCCACTCATCCTTCGTTGTCATATACCGAGTGGATTTGTCTTTGGATGTAGGGTATGAAAGAATTTCATTCATCCTCCTTTGGGTTTCATCCAACTATTTGAAACTTTGCTTCAGCTTCTCCATATCCTTGTCCCACTGTTTTTGAGTATATGAAGTCATCATGAATACTTCGCTGATTCAACCTACCCAAACTACCCAACAGGGTGGCAAGACATTGGCTCTGATGTGCCCAACAGGATGACAAGAATTTGGCTCTGATACCACTGTGATGTCCCTTACTTAAGGGCTCTGATACCACTGTGATGTCCCTTACGTAGGGGCTCCTTTTGTCTCTACACAACTCTGATATATAGCAATAAAAAGCTCTAATACCACTGTAATATCCCCTTCAGACAGGGAATATAGAAACACAAACAGTTCTGAACAAAGATACAATCTTGCAGAATAAATTCAGATAAACAATAAACCATAATAAATCTCTTATCTACCAATAAAATATCTTATCACTTGTTTAGATAATTACAATTATAGTCTTCTGTCATACATATCAAAGAATATTACAATAAGGTCTTAAAACCCTGATCTTCTTCAAATCTAGAAACAAACCCTGAATCTAGACGGTTCTAGTTTCTATGTCGACACACAGTCACCGTCATCAGTCGATATACTGCCGATGTCGGTCACTGGTGTGGCCAATGTCGGTCTCTGTGGATCTTTGCCTATTGATGTCGGTCTCTGTGTAGATCTATACGAACCTGTACGGACTTTGTATGGCTGCCAATTAAGCACAACCTATCTGTTTCAACCCTTGATCTAAAAATACATGGCTCTAATACAGAAGATCTCTATCTGTATAATTTATTGACTCAAAAACTAAATAAAGAAATACTTGAAATACTGTGATAACTTCTATGTGAAGTTATCTCTCAAATCTGTAAACCTCTGTGATAACTTCTGTATGAAGCTATCTCTCAATTTGGCAATAGATCAACTGATATTTCACAGCCTCTGAATCGCACACACTGAAGAGTTGATGTTCTCTAATGCAGATGGAATCTTGGAACCCTTGGCTCAGTCTTCACAAAATAATTCTTTCAAAATCAAAATCAATATTCAATGCATAATCAATAATGGCCTCCATGAGAAACGCTTATACCCTCAAAAAGATATGCTTTCCCTAATTAGGGTTTCTTAAATTAGAATTAGGGTTTCTAATTAAAAATAGGCTAAATAATTAATATTTGATTAAATCAATCAAATATTAATATCTCCCTCAATACATGTCGGATCCTCAAACCATTCGAAGCTGGTGAACCAGGGAGTGATTCCACACATGACCGTACCAAAATAAAGGTGCTCCGCTGCATGTCAAATATCCCTAAATAATAGGAGCTATGGCCAAATGTGTTTGATATAACCTGAATGAAAGCCAACTATAGGAATTTTGCAAATCGAAGCCAAGCCAATCTCCATCATGACCCTCTATCCATCCTATTAGCCTACGAAGGTCGCATAATAGGCTAATCATCAAATCTGTCAATGTCCACGAAAAAGGGAACATGACACAAACTCAGCTTTTCTTCGCCTTACTACCCACAAGAAATTGGGCAGGCCGAGGCTTCCAACAAAATCTTAACTAAAATTCTCATGAAGGTGGTCAACGACACTAGAAGGGATTGGCACATTCACATTCCCTTCGCCTTGTGGGCCTATCGCACTAGCATCCAAACCTCTATGGGTGCTACCCCTTTCTCTCTAGTGTACAAAATAGAGGCTATCCTACCTCTCGAAGTATAGATCCCATCTCTTCGCATCTCTCTACATGAAATTCTTTCTAACGATGACTTTCATCAAGATCAATTAGCTCAACTTGAGTTACTCAATGAACGTCATCTTGCTGCCCTCAACCATCTCCATGTCTATCAAAATCACATCAAATGAGCCTATAATAAAAATATGAGAGAATGAGATTTCAACATCGGAGACCTCATCCTCAAAGAAAACCAACATGTGACCAATATGGAACAGAGTAAATGAGGCAAATTTGCTCCTAATTGGCTCGAACCTTACATCATCATGCACAAGTATGGATCAGGGACTTATCGTCTGTCTTCTCTTGAAGGCTGAACAGAACTTGAGCCCCTTAATGCCTTGCATCTACAACCATTCTACTGTTAGTCGAGTACTCACTCACTTGACATTTAACTTGAGCTCGTCCCTTAAGCAACCCTTGTCCTTTTAATCCTCATTTTTTTCAACCCTGTTTCCCTAAAAGCAAGCCCTATGTAACCCTTTTATAAAGTATGAATGCTTTTTCCTAATAAAAGGGAGCCCTTGAACTTCTATAGTCTTGTCCATGACTCAAAATCTTGTCAAAAAAATGAATTGATGTCAAAATATCAAAGGTCATAAACTCTAAAGGTAGACTGCTCCCTTGAAGGATAGCTGTACTATCATTGTTGCAGCTAATAGACTGCTCCCTCGAAGGACAGCTATTTAAAGCCCTCATATATATAAAGAAAAAATATAGACCACTCCCTCGAAGGATGGCTATGACTAAACTCTTGCTACAAACAACACTTTCTCAGAAGCTTCCCGCATCGATCAGCTTCACAAATGACCACAAAACAAAATGACATCTCTATGTAGACTTCCCGCATTGATCAGTCTGCTCAAAAAAAAAAAAAAAAAAAAAAAACATTGGGTCATGGACTTGGCTTGTAGTTGTCTCAAGGTCTCCTATAAAAAGGGGCAAAGTTATCCCTACTAAAAAGGGATACCCTCTCCTCACATATCACGTCACCTACTCAAGGGATTTCAAGCTCATTTTAATGACATAGTGATTCGATTACCTCTCTAACACAACCAATGGTCAATGACGTAATGCATGAATGGGGCTTTTGTTTCTAAAAACCCCTACTTATGTTATCACTATGGTCCTTGTCAATGAAAGGGAAAAAATGCCTTTCACTTCCTCCTTACCTTTGGTCACCTTCAACCAAATCATTTGCCATCCAACCCAACCTAACCTTTTTCAGACCACTCACATTATCATAACTTATTCACACTAGTTTCTATTGACACCAATACACATGGAAACTATTGACCACAAAATTTATGTCAAGCATAAACCATTACTTGCTGAAGCATAAATAGACCCATTTCATTTTTAGCATACATCCATTACTTAATATGGACAATTTCTAGAGATGAAAAACCCCAACTAATGTTACAGAATACACCATTGCACAAAATGGAATAGGCTGTAACATCATCTTTCTCCTCATCAGTTCAAGCATGTACCCTCAGACATATGGGAAGTGATACATCATTATCATGACCAAACCAAACACATCAACCACTTCGACCCTTTTCCTCCCTCTTGGGAGAACTACATTGGCCTGAGGCCCTTCTAATAGGGGCTATGTTGGAAGCACTCAGTTGACATGGGGTCCTCTGAGGTTAGCTCAGCCATTCCTTTGTCCATCCTCGACCAATGACCTTGGAGATCGTGACTATCTCCTCAAACCATAACCACTTTCGAGACAGCTCTGACTTGGTTATTTTGATTGCCCTTGCTACCTCATGCCTAGTTAGCAAATTGTCCATGACCCCCACAAGTATTGGATCGCGCTCTAGTTGATCCCCATTACTTGTGGCTTTTTTCATGTTTTCCAAGAGCACTTCCTGTGCCTGGGATACTTGGAACATGATGACCATTGGAGCTACAGCTTGGATTGAATAACCCAATTAGCTACGACTAAATGCTGGGGCCTAATTATTTTGATTTTGGCACTCCTCGACCTTGACCTACAACAATTTGACCTGACCATCTCGTGAAGTGGTATGCGTGCAATCTCAACTTTTGCAACGTTCACACTCAAACTTCACCATATCCATCCACTATCTATCAAATCGGCACTCGATTTCAGGTTTCCTTCCCTCGACTCCCGCTTTGAGGGGGGATACCTCATCCCATAATTGGGGCTGCCTACATTCATTTTTGTCTTGCAGTTCGTTAGAAAAACCAACAAGATGAAAAAGACCTCATTCCATACCTGGGGCAATCACACTCCTATTTTTGTCTTGCAGTTCGTCAAGAACAACCAACAAGACAAAAAGGGGCAAATGTAGACACTGAAATCGTGTCTAACCCTTGGTCGTCTCTCCCCCTTGGTCCCCTTGGTCCACTTCTAACCATGCCTAACCTATGTCTTATTAATTTAAAATAATCATCTATTTTAAATTAATAATTCTCTCTCTATCTCTCATGACACCTCACCCATGCCACCTCTCCTCTCCTTGGATTCTTTGCCCTTAGATACCCTCATTTATCACCCCAAGACCTATTCTTACTCCTTTCCAACTGCCTAACCAACTCTCATGCGTATTTAGCCCAACCTTTGACAATTCTCTAATGGATTATGCACTTGGTAGATGGAGAACGGGCTTGTTAACCCTTTTACTCGTTCTCTACCCACCGATGTTGGTCAAATGTCAGCCGACGCCGGCGGGATCACTAATGTCGGTTTACTTAAACTGAGTTCTAACCTCTCACTTGGGCTAATCACTAGTCAGCTAATCACGAATCTCTCTGATCTCTTCCCCCTGGATGTAAAAATCCTCTTACACCTAGACTTTCACCTCTCTCTCTCTCGGCTCTCCTAGACATCAACAGGGACTCTCTAAAATCAATCATCAGACTTCAATCAATGCTCTTCTGGCTATAGACACAATAGGGACAAGCGTCTCCAACTCCTCTAGCTCTGCACCAAGCAGCAGGTAAGTATTCTTCTGCCCTTTTTATTATTTTAGTGATTTAAAATGTATTTAGAATGTATAAGCAATTAGCTTCTTTTCATTACTTCTAAGTATTATCAACCAACCCCAGCCATCAACTAGACCAGACCAGACCAAACTTCTCCCTGACCTGACTCTCTTCTCGAAAAGGCTGAGAAGCCTTCCCCATATCCTCTCCTTTTGACAACCTATCATCTACCCCTTGTCCCTCCTAAGACCCTGTCTATTGCCCAACAACCCTGTACAGAGCCTCAGACAACCCAGAGCATTCTGCAAACCATTCTGTTGACCAAAGACCCCGTCCAGACCCTGTCCAAGACCATTTCCCTGACCGACGCTGGCCACCAGGCCCATTGCCCCTACCAACATTGGCAGACTAACTGACGTCGGTGACCTTAACTAGACATCGGCAGACTAACTGACGTCGGCGACTGTGGCAGATTGACAGTAGATAGCAGGGACACATTGTTCCTATTTTTTTTCTTAGTCTTTCACTTTTTATTTTTATCACACATTATTTTATCAACAGTGGACTGTCATCCCACAAGGAAGCCTTTGCCCTTCCAGGATCGAGCTTTTGCTTGGCAGTCCACCTTATCTCCATCTAACAATTTTCTTGTCCAAGTCTCTTTTTTTGCAGGTGTCATCCTCCACAGCCAAAGAGGAGTTCCTACAATGTCTGGATAATGGTGCGCAGACCTCATCCGGGTATCATCTAACCCTAGACCATTTCTCTTAGTTTCTTATTCCTTTTTGAATGTGAAAGTGAAAACTTGTTTGGAAATAATTCATACCCATATTTTAGATTAATATATCTTCTAATCATGATCATAATGATAGAATAAATCAATTACTATTTGTTTCAAAGTTTCATACTTTCATGTGCATGTTTATTCCCTTTAATTTAGAATGAACTTCAAAAAAACATAAATACATGTATAAATGATGTTTATTATCAAATGAAATATCTCACTTATTTCATATCATGTTATCTTTATCTTATGTGTAATTATGTTAACAATTAAAGCCATACACATAAAGGATTTAACACATAAACTAATAACTATGTTACAAGTTTCAATGTCATATCTTATGCATAGTAAAGAATCTCATTATCCTCTTCATATCTATGAGGTTGATAGATAATTTCAATCTAACCATGTCCATGATATCATTCCTCCATGAGATGAAGTAGCCTATAACACTATCACTAATCCCCCTACTTATCCTATTCACACCTCTTCCCTACAAAGTGTGTGCATACATGTTCAATCAAAAATAGTTAGGGTTTGCACTCGTGAAACTCTAAGGGATGAAATTACTAGTATGAGAAAGATAATTACGGATTTAAAAAATTAGAATCAACTATTACATGAAAATATTACAACATTGGAAAAATAATTTACAAGATAAAGTCTTTTAGGGCACAATAGTGTAAATCATATTTATACATCTTCAACTAGTCAACTTGTGGCAAACATTTTTTCATATTAGAACATGAAATAACTACAAAGTACATAAATAAATATTGATTCAAAAATAATTAAAAGGTAAAATAAGAGTTCAAGTGAGACACTAAGGGAAATTATTAAACCTAAGTTGATCAACCTACCTCCTCTACACCCAATGAGGAGATCCATATATTTGTGTGCATATCATAGAATGCATGAGCACCACACATATTCATTTTTAAAATTGAAAAGTAAAATACAATAGATAATGGATATAGATGACTCACATAGTGACACATAATCCATACATATAATTTCATATATACCTATTCAAAAAGGGTCAAATTCATAAATAATACAAAAATGGTTACCAAATCATAACTCAAAACAACATAAGGTTCAAAAAACACAATCAAATCAAGAAATAGTACAACAAGAACATATAAATCAATCAAATCCAAAACTATAAAAAGAGGCTCAACATTCAATATGGTATGGATTTGGTCAAAAGTATCTACAACAATATGATTATCATGGTAAAGGTTTGGGAAAACAATCCCAAGGCATCACTTCTATTCTAGTATTTGATAATATTGGTTAATAAGGTTTGCGGTATATTGACCATCCTAAAACACATTAGTCATAGATATAATTTATTAAGTTAAAACATATACACATAGGAAATATTACAAAAAAAAACAAGAGATTAAGTTGCAAAGTAAAAATCATGTTCATCTAACAAGCATTCTTAAATAAGGATTTATAGCAAAAGAGCCTCCACAACATAGTATGTCTACAACAAACATAGTTTTAAATAGAAATATCACACTCAATCTTCCAAAACACAATTCAAAAAGTTCAAATTCATATTATGAGGTAAATCTCTATAGAATTCTAGGTTATCATGATTTTGATGTTGAACAATATTATGATTCTGATGATAAATGATGCTTAGATTACTATTGTAAAAACATTTAACTACAACATAACAATCACATTACATGATGAGAGATTATCATTCCTATTTTTAACATAGGTCATAGTGATGGTGAGTCTCCCATGAGACTCATTATCTAGTATGGTTCTTACCCTTGTACATACTTCTCTCTCTCTCTCTCTCTCTCTCTCTCTCTCTCTCTCTCTCTCTCTCTCTCTCTCTTCTCTCTCTCTCCTCTCTCTCTCTCTCTCTCTCTCTCTCTCTCTCTCTCTCTCTCTCTCTCTCTCTCTCTCTCTCTCTCTCTCTCTCTCTTCTCTCTCTCTCTCTCTCTCTCTCTCTCTCTCTCTCTCTCTCTCTACACACACACAATTTATTTTTATTTGATTGTATGTAGCTTATACTAAAATAATATAACATATCAAAATACCAAAACATTCAAATATTTCAAAAGAATTTTTTTTTTTTAAAGAATGTATGCATTATTATGTTTTCATTTATACTAATTTCTAGATATTACATATTGGTATCTATCCTAGTATAGTCAATTTTATCGTAAACATATGATTTACTTATTCTTATTGAGTGATTGTAGATTCTAGATAGGGACTCAGGTCCACTACACTGATCCAAACTAGATATCATCTACCCATATGGGGCATTTATACTAATCTAGGTTTATACATTGATACATCCACCCACATGGGGGAATATCCTACACAGTTGTAATAACCAGGTTTTACCTTTATATACCATACATTCTAATTAAACATTGATTTATCCTGATATTGATCATTACTATTCATTGTTTAGATTTTTTGTTGACTATCACTAGTTAGACTAAGTATATATGCATCTTAGTATCTACATAGATTTTTATTACATAGTTATATATGCTTTCATTTATAGTTCCTAGATTAGACTTGATTGTGTTCTTATGCATCTTCCATCTTTGAGTACATTTGAATATTCCATTATTCTTGTGCTTCTACATCAATTATTTATTTTTATGCCTTGGACATGTGCCTATGCCGCTTGTGTGTGCTCTTCCATGCTTCTATATGTAGATATTTGAACATGTCCTTCTCTATGGATCTATTCCAAATTACCTATTGTTTATGTATGTATACATTTGAACATGTCCTTGTATGTTTTTCATTCTTATATTTAGTGATATGTGTCCATGTCTCTTGTATTTTTTCCCTTTGGCCTATGTTTTACATCACTCATGCATTTTTGTGTTTGATTCCTTGTATGATTATACACCATGACACTTGTATTTACTTGTTACACACACACACACATTAGTTTTTAATGCCATGAGGGACCTCATGCATCTACCTTTCCTTCTTGGGAGCCTTGATGGACATCATGCCCCATCCTTGTTAAGCATGGGATATATTGAGAGGGGGGATACATCAGTATAATCATATATCTTATAAATATTTTACTTAATCAAACTCCACTTAACCATACATTCAAGATATGCAATAAAATTAAAATAATAACATGCACCACATAAGAGAGAGAGACACTAAATTTTTATGTGGAAACCCAATGTCAAAAAAAACCACAGGGAACAAACTCAAGTATATGAATTAATACCAAATCAAATTACAAAGTTTTAACAACACCAACTTGTAGGATCACCAACCCCTTTCAAATATTTGTGAGCACCAACCCATAAGAAGCACCAACCCCTCTTGTGTATAAAATACAATTATCTCTCAATGCTGCTTTCTCAACAAATGATATAAATCTACAATATCTTTTTCTATTCTCTCCTCTTTTATTATATAAAATAATTATAAACCATGCACTCTCTTGTATACTACAAATGGCTTCTCAAGCCTTTATTTATAGCTTTCTAAATGACCTTTGGTATTCTCCCTTTATGACCCTTCAGTCATGGAAAATGGTGCCAAACTTCTATGACCCTTTGAATCCTTATATTTGAAAAGTCACATGGTGACACTTCATAATCAAATGAGTCTTTTCCTCTTTTGTAGTTATCTTGGTGACCTTTAAAACTCTTTAAGGTGGCTCTTCATGGAAAAATGTGTCATACCCTCTTTTGTCTTCACTTGGTGACTCTTGGAATTCCTCAAGATGACTCTTCATGGGAAAATGCATCCCATTACTCTTTTTTATTTACCTCATGACTCTTGGACTTCTCCATGGGACCTCTTTTGACTTTTTATGCAACTGAAAATATATTCATTAATATTAAATAGATATCAACACATTTTAGCCAAAATATGAACATTAAAAAACAACTTTAGACAATAAATTCTATAGAGCCTTTATCACCAATGATAAACCTTTGACATCAATGAAAATATTTCTAATAATCTCCCCCTTTATCTTAATGGAAAACTCAAACTAAAACTACCACATCATGAAACCCATATTGCACATGCCAACCTGCACATACTATCATCTAAAAAACATATAGTAAATCCCCCTTATTGTAGCATCCTATACCTATTACCTGTACCTATTTTTTCACCTGTTCATGTACCTATTTATATTTTTCTCCCCCTTTGAAATCAATGGCAAAGGGCATATCCTAGAGATAAAACTTAGATCCCCCTTAACTGATGCTAACCCTCAATGGTAGGAAGTAAAAGAAATTACTCACAACTTCTCCCATAGACACTTGAATGTGTCTTTTGGTAGTGCCTTTGTGAAAATATCTATAATCTATTTTGTAGTACTGATATATTCCATCTTAACCCATTAATATATAACTGTTGATGGCATAAAATTGTGCTAGATCTTAACCAATCAACAATGGGAAGTTTCAAGTTGTGGGACGGTGCCGATTAAAACAACCTCCAAATTTTAGAGAAGTTGGCCTCTTCTTTTGAATTGGGTGTTGGGGAAAAGGGATAGGAGATCAAACAAAAATGCAAATGTAGGAATGAAACCTAACTATGGCGATGCGCCTGAGTGTAATCATAATCCTAACCTGAGCATAGTGAGACGATTATAGGATTCAATTATATTTAAGAGCAGTCAAGTGCATGATCAATGTAAGAGATTGAAATAACAGAAACAGAGGCTCACAATAGGGGGTTCTTTCGTTGAGACATAGAGAATGTCAACCAAGGCATAGTGTTCAATATTCTTAAATAGAATTTTCCAATCACATAAGAGGTGCAGAAGTCACATACAGTTATGTAAACCTTCCAATTCTAGAAAATGAGACAAAAGCAAATGACATTATTAATCACAACTATAGAAAATCTATAACATAAACTAATTTGCCAATGACACAGACAACACCAACCAAAGCATGGAGCTCAAATTTCCTTAATTCATTCAGCCGCATAAATGGCACAAAAACATGCACGGTTATATCAACTTTACAATTCAAGAAAATGGAGACAAGAGCAAATGATGTTACTGGTCAAGAACTTTAGCAAGTTTAATAATATAGAAATCTGCCCCCCTCTTTCTAGATTTTACAATCCTACTTATATAGCCTCATATGTCTCCTTCCATCACTCCACTTCCCACGTAATTCTTCTTCATCCTTCACTCTCAAGGGATAAACAGGCGGCACCTTCAATGCTTTAGGGGCTCCAAAAATCTACTCGAAGAACTGTTCCATCTACTCAAATTAACTCTAGCTGACTTTCCCTCTATTTCACTTTGTGGCAATAGATACACATAACGCTTCTGTTATGTTGAAATGGGAGAACACTTAGTCAATTTTCTAAAAATCCCCCTATTACTAAGAAGGCACCAGAAAATGATGCTTGGCACTTTTTGCAAGATTTATCGGATACATGCGGCCCTTTCTGCTTCTCTTTGGTTGTTCTGTGGTATCACTCAAGATACATATTAGACTCTCATAGATGGTGAAACTTGGCAATTTCTGTAGACTCTTGAAGTACACCCGAGGCCCACCATAATCTTTATTTAGTAATGAAATTTGAAGATAGTCTGCCGAAAGTTGACATGTGGTGACCTCTGCTGTTTCTGAGAAGATACATGGCATCTTCTGCTTCTTCGTCTAGGGGTACATGGTGCCTCCCACCTTTTCATGGATGGAGTAAGAAGGGGCTCAGATATTGACACTTGGAAACATCTACCACTTTTGGTATTTAGGCAAAATTAAATGGTTAAATCAAATCATTTAGACTCAAGCGTTGAACCAAAGTCTCCCTGATGCCAACACATGGTGACTTCTGCTGCTTTGTCAAAAAGGTAGTTCAGGGCCTTTTGTAAATGCCACTAAGTGCCTTTCATTGTACTTCTACTAGATACATGGCACATTCTGTGACCTTCCAAAAAGTCACAAAAGGAGCCTCGAATGACACCAGCTGGCTAGCTTCGTGATTCAAAAAATGAAATTTGGCAACTTCCACTCGATTGTAATATTTAGGTAGAATGAAACAAAAGAAATAAAAGAGGATTAATGAGGACCTACGCTTAGAGTTTAACACTTGGCAACCTCTACTACACTCTGACATTTAGATGGAAAATTAACTCGTGCTTTGCTCCAACTCTGCTGCTAGGACTAGGGTATAGGGGAACCCGAACCATTGTGCTTATCTGAAAATTTGAGTGCAACATAGAGTAAAATTTACTCTATAGTTACTTGGTGACCATTAGGACTTTTGAGCCTGCTCAAAAAGAAAACTCCACCTCTTTCTAGATCAAAATTATGAAACTTACAGCTTTAAAAGAGCCGTCGACATATGTTTAAACACTTATTTTAAAAGCAAAGCAAGAAAACAATGGAAAAACAATGCGAGAAAGGGAAACTATTTAACTACAATACATAAGAGACTCAAATCAATTGAAATGCTTTAAATAGATTTCATTTATAGGAATCTCTTTAGGTTCTCCTTCCATCGACTCTAGCTCGAAAGAATTCTTCTGCTTGCACGCGTGAATTCTATATGGACCAATCCATAGCGCTTCGAATTTTTAATGTTGACCTAACTTGGCAGCCCATGCATCCCACTTTAAAAAAATAAAGCTTACTTCAAAATTAGGATTCGAAGCCCTTTTATCAAAATAATTCTTAACCATTCCCTGATGCTTGATCAATGAATCATGGGCCATATCTCTCTTTTCTTGAACCTCCAGAAGTTTTGTGAGTCTGACCTGCATGGGGCCATTTTCTTCAATCTCAATCTACTTCATCAACTAAAGAGTAGGGATTTCCAAGCTTAGGGGAATCACAACAGACTTTCCATATACCAATTCATATGGAGACATTTTGATCACCTGCTTGGGTGTGATTCTATCATCCCATAGTGCTAAATTAAGCACTTTATGCCACTCTCTATGATGATCAGCCCCTATTCTTTTGATGAGTCTTATCAGATTCTTGTTGTTTGATTTTGCTAGACCATTACCTTGAGGGTAATAGTTAGATGAGGTTTTTAGATATATTCTATGTCTTAAGGCAAAGTCAAATACTTTAGACTCTAAGAACACTTTAGCATTATCCAATATGATGGTGCAGGGAGAGCCAAAGTGAGTAGTGATATCTCCTAGAAAATCTAAGATCACATTCTCTGTTGCTTCTTTAAGTGGAACTACCTCAATCCATTTGGTGAAATAGTTTGTGGCAGTTAATATCCATTTGTGACCCATGCTAGACACTAGATTTATCATTCTGATGAAGTCGAGACTCCACTAAGCAAAAGGCTCATCCATGACTATAGGACTAAGGGGCATGGCTGCATTCCTCCTCATCCCCATATAATACTGGAAGGATTTACATTTTCTAAGTAGCTGATAATAATCTGCAAATAAAGTCAGCCACAAGTACCCTGCCTCACTTATCTTTATGGCTATGGTCTTTGCAAAAAAATGCCCCCCTGATATTCCATGATGCATTTCGTGTAGTATCCTTTGAGCTTCAGCCTATTATACACATCTTAACAATTTTCCATCAGAATTTCTTCTGAAAAGGACTTGTTTAATTAAGATAAAATGAACTCCCTGTATCCTATAATATCTTCTCTTGTTTCGAGGGAGTTCTCTCGAATAAATCCCATTTTTCATAAATTAAATCCTATTTACGACCCAGGATTCTTGATCAACCTCTTACAATTTTAGCACCATCTCCATTTCTCCTTTTGAATCTACCTCCTCAAGCGACATCTTTTCAAGTTCTTGGGTTATATATTGGCACAACCGCTTGCCTCTGACCAGCTTAGTGGGTCTAACCTCTACATCATATTCAAGGATCTTAGTGATCTAATTGGCTCTTTTCTCAGTAATTTCCCCCTCCATGATGTACTCCTTGACACTTGGGTGAGCCACAAGTATCAGAATTTTGTTCCCTGATATCAGATGCCTAAATTTCTTGAGGGCTTTTACCATGGCATAGGCCTATCTTTCCAAAAAATTGTACCTAGTCTAAGAGTTCTCCCTCTACCCTGTCATTGTTTTGAGTTAAGATAGCAGCAATACTCGACTCTCCTCCATAGAAATACATCACAAAGATCTTAGAAAAATCTTGGTTTTTGAGCACTGGGGCTACCAAGATAGCCTTCTTGACCCTTTCAAAGGCTTGCCTTCCTTTTGTGGTCCACTTGAAGACCAGGTCCTTTTTTAGCAAGAGTGTCATTGGTCTAACCAAGCCTGCAAAATCAGATATGAATTTACTAACAAAATTGATCTTCCCTAAAAAGGACTGGACTGCCTTTTTATTAGTTGGAAGAGTTAGGCCCATTATAAATATGATTCTCTTGAGATCTATAGAAACCCCTTCCTTAGATACTATGTGCCCCAACAATTTTCCCTGAGGTACAAAAAAAACACATTTCTTGGGATTCAATGATATCCCAAAATCCTGGCATTTCTTGAAGACAAACTCTAAATGATCAAAATGATCATCAACATTTTTTGAGAAAATAGTGAGGTCATCTAGATAGACTAGGATGACTTTGTTTATAAGTTCACTAGAGGCTATATCCATAGCTCGTTGAAAGGTGGCTCCTGCATTTGATAAGCCAAATGGCATCTTTGCATAGGCAAATGTCCCCCATTTGGTAGTGAAAGCAATTTTGTATTGGTCTTCCTTAGCTAGCCAAATCTAATTATACCCAGAGAAACCATCAAGTAAAGAAAACCTCTCTAATCCAACCATAGTTTGTAGAATTTGTTCCATGGAGGGCAAAGGATAGTGGTCTTTCAGAGATGTTCTATTTAGATCTCTAAAATCTACAGACAGTCTTACATCTCCATTCTTTTTCCTAACCAGGACTAGATTTGATACCTAGGTTGAGTGCTTGATTGGAAATATTATTTTGGAGTCTAATTTTTTTTGTAACTCATCTACAATCAGAGGTCTGATCCTTGGATTTACTGGCCTTTGTTTCTGTCGATGGGCTTAGATCCCTCGGCTAATTCTATTATGTGTTGGATAATGTCTCTGTTGTATCCATGGAGGTCTTCATAGCTCCATGATATGACTCTGTCATATCTCTGGCATAATTCAATTAATTTTTAATTTTCTTCTTGAATTTTAGAATTCCCTACCTTTAGACTCTTCCCTTCGCTCACCTCTACCTCAGAATAGTCTGCTTGATCTACTTGGAACCTTTTCTTCCCCATGCTTACATCCTCTAGGTCAAACAAGTTTTCTAAAGTGACCAATCCCTTAGAGAGCTTATTTGTTCTTAATTATATAATCTAATCACCATATGCCTCTTCAATTTTTATTTGAAATTGATCAGCAAACTCATTTGACTATTGTAAGAAAGAGACCACTTGAGCATCATTTTTAAACACCTGCCAATTTTCATCATTATCTGGGATAGGCAATCTCACTATAACTTTTACTAACTCATTGTTAACCAATAGGTCAGTTGCTGGGTTAAACTACAAGCCAATCTGAGCCATCCTATCAGCCTCAGAGTTTTGAATTCTAGGGATTATCTCAATATTAAAAGCTTCAAAATATTTTATCAAATCCCAAATCCTATGCCTGTAGGATCTCATTCTCACATTTTTGGCTGCTGCCTTTTCCCTGATTTGCTTTACTACTAATTCTGAATCTCCTTTTACTTTTAGGTTCTTTATTCCCTTTTTCTGGGCTAACAAGAGCCCGTGTACTAAAGATTCATATTTTGCATCATCGTTAGTGCAAGCAAATTGGAATCAAATAGCCCTTAAAATATTATCACTATTTGGAGCAGTAAGACAAATTCCTACTTCGACACCATGTCTACTTCTATCCCCATCAAAATTCAAAGTCCAAAGCTCTAAATCTTGAGTAACAAGTATCTCTTTCCTTATAACATTTGGGATCACCTGATCTTCATCAAAAATGACATACGTGCCCAAACTAGTAGAGTCATAGCTCCAATATGGGTCGTTATGCATCATAGCCAACAACTGGCTATTTTCTTCTTTTTGATCATGCTCAGTCCAGTCACCTAGTTCTTCAACAAAAATCCTTTCCTCTTTATTCAACATGGCATGATCTGCTTCTAATCTTGTTGTTGGTTCATTGGTGATGTGGTCCTTAGACAGTGATTCAGATAGAATTTTCATCTTTAAACCATATCTAGTTCTCAAGATGAGATGAGACCAGTCAAGAGACATGTACCCTCCTATTTTTACTATAAAGTCTCTAGATAGACATAAACCAAAGATATTAGGGATATCTATGACAACTATATCCTAGTTGACAATTATGTTGGGACATGTGTATAACTATAAGGGGAGTTGTTTAATCCTCCCTATGGTTTGCACTGTTTTGCCATCTAGCTGCATAACTCCCTTTGCAAGGGGTTCATATTTTATTTTCAAAGCATTAGCTATTTGCTTGGGCATCACCATTATGCTAGATCTTGAGTCTATTAATGCATTATGCAAAAGTTTTTTTCCAACTATTAGAGTCAAATAGAAAGGCTCTGGATTGGATTTACTTGTGTTGCATCGTTCACGAAAGCTGTCATCTTTGGAGGAGCCGTATCTTTGATCTTTTCCTTTTCAGCAGGTCCTTCCTTGGTAACAACATCTTTGGGTATTGCCTACTCTTGCATAGCCTATTGTAGTAGTGTCTTTTGTTCAGGAATAGCCAAGATATCCCATATAGATACTTTCGTTGGAGTCTTCTTTAATTAGTCCACTATGTTGATTGGTCCCAAAGACTAATTTTTTTGGAAATAAGGATACCTCATATTTTCTTAAATCTGGATAGGGATCCCTTGATTTTGTATCAGTTGAGGCACTTCTTGTCTAACAGTAGCATTCCTTTTCCCTTGAGAAGGAGGATTATTATTGACCTGACCACTCACATTTTTGGGTTGCTCCACCATCCTTCTCTTTGATCTGGTATAATAATCAGATTGTACTACTAACCTTTGGGGGTAGATGTTTTGTTCAAGAAAACTACTTTTTCATCCTTGACCCATGAGAACAAAGCATGTTCAGGGGCTATCTCTTCCTCTTGTTGTAAGGACATCCCTTGCATTTGAACCACTAGAATAGAATTTTGCATGTTGGGAGATTGGTAGGCTTGACTATTACTGGTATTAGCAAACTGACTGTCTATCCTTCTCTGCTCAGCCACCCTTTGTTGTAGATTACCCCTAAGACAATCTCTGGGTGTGTGAGCATTGTTTCAAGGGAAACACCAAGCATTAGTATCATCCACATAATTATTTTGACCTAGAACCATCTCCCTATTTGAGTTGGGAGGAATGGTCTATGAGGGTGTGGGAACATCAACTAATTGATTTGTTGATTGATGGTTGGTTTTCCTAGGATGGCCTTGATATTGATTTGGTTGGGACAAAAACCTATTTCCTTGATAGCTTTGATAAGGGGGCTTAGGGAAAGTATTCTACTACCTCTTCATATTAATCAGCTCATTGGAGAATGTCCTTAGCATACTCTTGATATCATCCATCTCAGATGATTGAGCAGGGACCGGTTGCTTTGGAGATGATTGGGGGTAAGCATACATAGACATAGGTAGGCTTACAACTTTAACAACTTCTTGAGGTAAAGGTAAGG
The DNA here is from genome assembly GCA_037957365.1 of Torreya grandis. Taxonomy (NCBI): domain Eukaryota; kingdom Viridiplantae; phylum Streptophyta; class Pinopsida; order Cupressales; family Taxaceae; genus Torreya; species Torreya grandis. The sequence continues at coordinate 982,328 of JARHVA010002617.1, forward strand.
TAATTTTTGGGAACATAGGCATGGGAGGCCTTGGAGGTAACTTTCCAGCATCGATTAAATGATTCTTAGCTCTGACTGCAAGGTCATAAGTTGTTGGCAAAGTGTGTCCTCCCAGTGACTAAATCATAATGGATATATCTAAATTTAAAGCCTTGAGATAGAATACTATGTCCATACTAGGTGGTGTTTTAGTTGCAATAGTTATTCTATCCCAAGTTTTTTGGAATTTGGTGTTGAAGTCAGACATGTCCTCCTGTGGTCTCCTTTGAATGGTGATTAATTATTGTAACAAAGAAGAATTATCACCCTTCTCTGCAAATCTTTCAAAGAATAGATCTCCAAGTTGGTCCCATGTAGAAATGGTAGTTGGGGTCAAAGACTGATACCATTCTAAAGCCTTCCCTTTAAATGAGGCTACTAACAACCTTAGGGCCACATTTTGCTCTGTGACACCGTGTATGGTAAAGACATCTAATACATCTTGAAGATGTTCCACGGGTGTTTTTGAGTCTTGCCCACTAAATTTGGGCAGAGCTTTTAGAGCATTTTCTGGGATAAGGTCCCAAATAGTTGGTGGTGTTGGGAGAATTAAGGGGCTACCAGTGTTCTAGCTTGCATAATTTGTTGGGGGAATGTTGGCTCCCATATTTGATACTATTATGAATTGGTTAGCTCTTCTTCTTGGACTGATTACCAGAGGTGGCAAAAGAATACCTGGATTTGTAGTAGATTGCGATCTAGTGACTGGTCCACAGCTCTAACTCCTCATAGCTCTCTGGTTCATGCAGTCTTGAAAGAACCTTCAAGATTGGTCCCACTAGGTGTGCCAAAAACTATTGATGGCGTAAAATTGCACTAGATCTTAACCAATCAACAATGGGAAGTTTCAAGCTGTGGGACGTTGTGGCTTGAAACAACCTCCAGATTTTAGAGAAGCTGGCCTCTTTTTTTGAATTGGGTGTTGGGGAAAAGGTATAGGAGATCAAACAAAAATGCAAATGCAGGAATGAAACCTAACTATGGCAATGTTCCTGAATGTAATCCTAACCCTAACCTGAGCATAGTGAGATGATTATAGGATTCAATTACATTTAAGATCAGTCAAGTGTATGATCAATGTAAGAGATTGAAATAATAGAAATAGAGGTTAACAACAGGGGGTTCTTTCACTGAGACATAGAGAATGTCAACCAAGGCATAGTGTTCAATCTTATTAATAGAATTTTCCAATCACATAAGAGGCATAAAAGTCACGTACAGTTATGTAAACCTTCCACTTCTAGAAAATGAGACAAAAGCAAATGACATTCTTAATCACAACTATAACAAATCTATAACATAAACTACTCTGCCAATGACACATACAACACCAACCAGGGCATGGAGCTCAAATTTTCTTAATTCATTTAGCCACATAAAGGGCATAGAAACATGCATGATTATATCAACTTTACAATTCAAGAAAATGGAGACAAGAGCAAATGATGTTATTGGTCAAGAACTTTAGCAAGTCTAATACTATAGAAATTCCCCCCCTCTTTCTAGATTTTACAATCCTACTTATATAGCCTCAGATGTCTCCTTCCATCACTCCACTTTCCATGAAATTATTCTTCATCCTTCACTCCTAGGGGACAAACATACGGTGCCTTCAATGCTTTGGGGGCTCCAAAAATCTACCCGAGGAACTGACCCATCTACTCGAATTAACTCCAGCTGACTTTCCCTCTAATTTGCTTTGTGGCAATAGATACATGAAATGCTTCTATTATGTTGAAATGGGAGAACACTTAGTCAATTTCCTAAAAATCCCCCTATTACTGAGAAGGCACTGGAAAATGACACTTGGCACTTTCTACCAGATTTATTGGATACACGCAGCCCTTTCTACTTCTCTTTGGCTATTCTATGGTATCACTTAGGATACATATTAGACTCTCACAGATGGTGACACTTGGCAATTTTTGTAGACTCTTGAAGTACACATGAGGCCCACCATAATATTTATTCAGTAATGAAATTTGAAGATAGTCTGTTGAAAGTTGACATGTGGTGACCTCTACTATTTTTGGGAAGATACGTGGCATCTTTCACTTCTTCATCTAGGAGTACATTGTGCCTCCCTCATTTTTGAGGATGGAGTAAAAAGGGGCTTAAATATTGACACTTGGAAACATCTACCACTTTTAGTATTTAGGTAGAATAAAATGTTTGAATCAAAGCATTTGGACTCGGGCATTGAACCAAAGTCTCCCAGACGCCAACACATGGTGACTTCCACTACTTCATCAAAAAGGTAGTTCAAGGCCTTTTGTGAATGCCACCAGGCACCTTTCTCTACACTACTATTGGATACATCACACATTCCATGACCTTCTAGAAAGTCACAAAAGGAGCCTTGGATGATGTTAGCTGGCTGGCTTTGTGATTTAGAAAATGACATTTGGCAACTTTCACTTGATTGCAATATTTAGGTAGAATGAAACAAAATAAATAAAAGAGGAGTAACTAGGAACCACACTCAGAGTTTGACACTTGGTGACCTTTGTTGTACTTTGACATTTAGATGAAAAATGAACTTGCGCTTTGCTCCAACTCTGCCACTAGGACCAAGGTATAAGGTAACCTGAACTACAGTGCTTGTCTAAAATTTTGAGTACAACGTAGAGTAAAATTTACTCTACAATAACCTACTCTCTCAAGAAGTGATATTTGATAAGAATATGTTTTGTTCTTGAATGCATCATTGAATTCTTATAAATATTCATAACACTTGTGTTGTCACCAAAAATATAAATAGGTTCATCATATTTTACCTTGATATCTTCCAAAGTTTACTTCATCCAAATCACTTGAGTACAACACAATACCACTGTAATATATTTTGCTTCAACTATATAAAGTGATACTGAATTCTACTTTTTACTTGGCCATGATACTAAGCTATCACCGAGGAAGAAATCTCCTTCACTTGTACTCTTTTTGTCATCCAAGCAACCTACTCAATCTGAATCTGTATAAGTAAAAAATGTGAAATATCTACCTATGAGATACCATAATCTATAATCTAAAGTCCCCTTGACATACATGAATATTTTCTTCACCAAATGAACATGCCTACTATATGCATGATGTATGGCCTCGAGAAGTTCCTAAAGTTGTAAGCCTACCTATGTCTATGTTCATTTGGTGAAGAAAATATTCATGTATGTCAAGGGGACATTAGATTATAGATTATGGTATCCCATAGGTAGATATTTCACTTTTTTTACTTATACAGATTCAGATTGAGTAGGTTGCTTGGATGACAAAAAGAGTACAAGTGAAGGAGATTTCTTCCTCAGTCATAGCTTAGTATCATGGCCAAGTAAAAAGTAGAATTTAGTATCACTTTCTATAGTTGAAGAAAAATATATTACAGTGGTATTGTGTTGTACTCAAGTGATTTGGATGAAGCAAACTTTGGAAGCCTACTATATGCATGTTGTATGGCCTCGATACTGTCAAATATAAAATACTACCAATCATAGATCTATACAAATATTGATCTATAATAGGTGAATATTCATCCTTACTCACCTTGTTTCTTGTACCTATTGGTATGCCAATTGATACACAATCTTCAAAACCAATTTTTTTCAATATTTCCTTAGCATATTTACTTTGAGATATGAAAATTCTTTTAACTGATTAAAATATTTATAACCCTAAGAAAAATGAAAATTCTCCAAGCATAGACATCTCAAATTATTTTTGCATATTATCAAAAAAATTATTTTTCATGTTTTCAATGTGTCCTCTAAAAATTATGTCATCAACATATACCACAACAATCAAATGATGTTCACCTTCTATTTTTATGTAGAGATTACTGTTAGCAAAACCTCTCTTGAAACCTAGATCTTGTAAGTACTTATTAATTATTGAGTACCAAGCTCTAGGAGCTTATTTCAATCCATATAGTGCTTTATTAAATCTACATACATGGCTACTATCATTTGAGAGAATAAATCCTTTAGGTTGCTCAATGTAGACTTCCTCTTCTAGATTCTCATTCATGAAGGTAGAATTCACATCCATCTAAAACACTTTGAAATTTTTAAACATTGCCTATACAAGAAACATTCTAATAGCCTCTAGCATTGCCACTAGTGCAAAATTTTCTTCAAAATATATACCCTCAATTTGAGCATATCTTTTGCATATTAACCTTGCTTTATTCCTGGTAACTTCACCATCTTCATTCAACTTATTTTTGTATACCCATTTTTTTTCTATCATATTTTGATATTTTATTTTAGGCAATAATTCCCAAGTATCACTCTTTTATATCTAATTTAATTATTCATCCATTGAATTAACCCAATGCTCATCATGTTTAGCTTCTAAAAAAATTTGAGGTTGTATTTTGGATAAGATAGAAAAATTTACTTGCTCAGATTCACTTACAATCATCCTTTTGGTGTGAGATCCTTCATTTATTTTCCCAATGATGTCACTCTTATTATGATTTCTCTAAACATATTTGGATGGGGTATTGGTGTCCTTTTGCTTCTCCTTCTCATCTTCATCTGACTCTTCAAAATCTTCTTCTTTAATGATTTCAAGAGTGTCCACTAGATCACTGGCTCTTTTTGTTACATCTTCATTTATCCTAACACTTGCACTTTCAAAAATCTTCTTGGTTATTTTGTTATAACACTTATAAGATGTATGTTTTCTATAATATCCAGGAAATATACCTTCACCAATTATAGATTCAAACTTACCCAAATTTTCATTGGTTTTCTTTATGAAGCATCTACTACCAAAAACTCTAAAGTAATCAACTGTAGCTGGTTTGTCTTTCCATCACTCATAGGGAGTTTTGTCACCATTGACTCTAAAAAATACTCTATTTTTAATATGTATTATTGTACCAACTACTTCTCTCTAATATTTATTTGGTATCTTGGATTCATTTATCATTGTCCTCACCATCTCCTGAACTATTCTATTTTTTTGCTTAATAACTCCATTTGGCTATGTATTTTTAGCTATTGAATAATGTCTCTTTATCCCATGGTCTTCACAATACTCAGTAAACTCTTCTAAAATGAATTCTCCTTGATCTGATCTTAGGCACTTAATATTCAAATCAATTTCATTCTCAACAAAATCCTTGAATGCTTTGAAGTGGCTAAAAGCTTTTGATTTTTTCTTCAAAAACATCACCCAAGTCATACATTTAAAATCATCAATAATCAAAATGAAATATTTCACACCTTGAGTAGTTTGAGTTCTCATAGGTCCAAATCAATTAGTGTGAACAAGATCTAACATCTGAGTGGTCGAATATTCTTCTATTTTGAACCATCTTCTGAGCTACTTCCCATGTTAACATGGTTCACAAAGTGTGTTGGAGGGCTTTGTAATCTTTGGAAGATCTCTAACTGCTTGTTAATGTTTACAATATTATCAAAATTTATGTGTCTCATTCTCCTGTGCCATATCCAACTTTCTTCAACTTGACTCAAATAACATTTTTGAATTTTGATATTTGATAAAATATACAAATTATTGTCTTTTCTCTAAGCATTTACAATTAACACATCTAAATATTTTCTCCTAATTTCATAACCTTCTACATAAAACTTTAGTGTGTGTCCCTAATCACACATTTGACTTACACTCAAAATATTATGATTAATAACTTCTACACATAGAACATTTTTAGTCTTAGTTTTACCATTATCCAAACTTAGTGTACCTTTTTTGGTAATTCTAGTAGTAGTATTGTCTCCAAATTTCATCAGACCACCATTGATCTTCTTCAAGGTTATGAACTTGCTCTTGTCTCTTGTCATGTGCCTTGAACATCTATTTTCAATGAACCATGTCTTTTCTTTATTTCTTACATGCAAAGCTATCTGGACCAACATAGACTTTTCAAGTTGTGTCTTCTATCATAAACTTGTCTGAACTTTCTTCTTGATGAATGAAGCCTTGAAACTCTAGTCCTTCTTGATGGACTCAAACATGCTTATATAGTATTGAGTTATGTGTCTAAAGTTACTACACTTGTAACATATTATGGCCTCTTCATTAAAGACTGATAGAGGAGCAAAAGAGTTATGGCTTCTACTTGACTCTGCATGAGTTTCCTTCTCCTTGTTTCTAAAATTGTTAGCCCTTTTTTGATATTTTATTTTCTTATGACCATATCCATTATAATAAAAATAGTAACCATACAAATAGAACTTGTTTGTGTATCTCTAACCTAATTACCTTTGTAACTCTATTCCTTCCAACCTTCTTTGTTTGAGATGTCTTATGTATTCTTAACTTCTTCCTTTTTCATTTCCTCTTTTGTAAAAGTTTCAACATAGCTCTTTCCTTTTTCTATGTTAACCTTGTATGTGAAATTAGTGGCATCCCCTTTCTCTTTTTAAAATTTGATACATGTCTTATCTAACATTGATCTTCGACTTTCTGATATGTTATTCAACATATTAGTGATATTCTCAAATTTTGAATCATTGACTACTCTATCATTGACTGCTTTATTTGTTTTCTCAAGATCTACTTTTAAAGGGGTAATTTCAACAACATACCTTTCACAATGTTCAATTAACTTTTATAAATAATTTGTTAGATCTTCTTCAATATTTTTGGCTTCTTCAATGTGTGCTTTTAGATATTTAATTATTTATTTTGACTCCTTTTCATTTTTCTCAATTTGGTGCTTTAATTTGTGATTCTTCTTCTCAAGAGCTTGTAATTATTCTAAGGTGAAAATGATTTCTCCTTGTAGATTCACTTCAAATTCAACTTGTTATTTTGATTGATCATCTATACTTTTACTTGCAAAGACATCTTCATGTATGGTCATGAATAGAATCTATTCTTCATCTGAATCGCTAACTCCACTGTCTTCAGCTGAGCTAGGATATTTAGAGTATAAACTCTTCTTCTTGAATCCCTTCTTGAATTTATGTTTGAAATTATTATTATATGTATACCTTCCTTCTTCATTGTCACCATTACTCTTATCTAGCCACTTAGTTACAAAATGTCCAATCTTTCTACAATTAAAACATTCAAAAGGTAATATTTCTTGATATTTACATGTGCCCTTTTTGTCTTGTGGATGAATAGAGATCCATTGTCATCTTCATCAGCACTAAAGTTGTCACTTGATTCTTGAATCTTAGCCTTGTATTTTTTTGATGTCTTTAAAGTAGCTTCCCTCTTTTAGAGTTTCTCTTGTTTGGTCCAAATCTCATATGCTATAAGAATACCATGTAATTCATCCATGTTTAGCTTGGATAGATCCTTCATCTCCATGATTGGTGAAATCTTTGCATCATATCTCATTGGTAGAGATCTCAAAACCTATTTTACCACTACTAATTCTTCTAACTTTTTTTCAAGGCCTTGAATATGATTAACTATTTGATTAACTCGCAAAAGATAACTTTCTATATTTTCTTCCTCTTTTATTTTCAAACTCTCAAACTATCTTCTAAAAGTCTGGAGATTAACTTGTTGAACCTTTCCATCACCTTTGTAAATATTTTCAAGCTTTACCCAAATATCATCAGCACATTTACATTGCATAACTTTAACAAAATTTGATTTAAATAAAATAGAATTTAAAGCTTTAGCATTATTTTCACTTGATTTTTTTTATGTCAAAGTAGTCATAAGTGTCTATGGCTCTTCATATTCCTCCAGAACTACTTGCCAAATTTCAAATCCAATATACATAAAATAAGTCCTCATCTTTATGATCTAAAAATAATAATTTATCCCATCAAACAAAGGTGCCTTATTTATATAGAAAATTTCATGTGATCTAGCCATTGTGCTTTCCTCGATCTACCTTCAAGCTATAAAACTCTTTCCAAAGGAACCTGCTCTAATACCAATTATTAAGCATAGTATATATTGAGAGGGTGGTGAATCATTATATCATATATCTTATAAATATTTTACTTAATCAAACTCTACTTAACCATATATTCAAGATATGTAATAAAACTAAAATAATAACACGCACCACACAAGAGAGAGAGAGACACCAAATTTTTATGTGGAAACCCAATGTGGAAAAAACCATTGACAAAAATATCAAGTATATGAATGAGCACTAACTCAGATTATAAATTTTTTAAGCACCAACTTTTAAGAGCACCAACTCATTTTATGAGTACCAACACAACAAATATTTTTGAGCACCAACCCCTCTTTTGTATAAAACACAACTATCTCTCAATGTTGCTTTCTCAACAAATGATAGAACTCTAAAATATCTCTTTCTATTCTCTCCTCTTTTATTATATAAAAAAAAAAAATTAAACCATGCACTTTATTTCATACTAAAAATGGCTTCTCAAGCCTTTATTTATAGATTTCTAAATAAACTTTGGCATTCACCCTTTGTGACCCTTCACTCATGTAAAATGGTGCCAAACTTACATGACCCTTTGAATCCTTGTATTTGAAAAGTCACATGGTGACCATTCATAAGCAAATTCATCCTTTAATATTTTGTATTTATATTGGTGACCTTTTAAATCCCTTAAGGTTACTCTTCATGGAAAAATGCACCATACCCTCTTTTATATTCACTTGGTGACTCTTGGAATTCCTCAAAATGACTCTTCATAGGAAAATGCATCCCATTCCTCTTTTGTCTTTACCCCGTGACTCTTTAACTTCTCCATGGGACTTATTTTGACTTTTATGCAACCAAAAACATATTATTTAATATTAAATAAATATCAACACATTTTAGACAAAATATGAACATTAAAAAACACCTTTGGATAATAAATGTTATGGGGCCTTTATTACCAATGCCAAACCTTTGACATCAATGACAATATTTCCAACAACGCCCCTAGGTAGTTACTCAGATTTACCATTATTATACATTTATTACATCTATATTGACACCCTTATGTAATTATAGATTAAAACATACATCTTACATTTCCTACTTATGCTCACATACATTTACATTATGATGTTATGTTTTATGTTATATTAGAATATCATGCACATGCTTCGACTAAATTTTTTTGTAGAGATACTTATTTAAAGGGAATTTATTCCATAGATTTCACAACTAACCTCAAAAGAGGAGGAATTTATATGGTTTTTCAAAGAGATCAGTCTCTTACATTGATTTTCACAGATACATTTCAACACACATGCATAGTTTCAGATATCAGACTTATGGTAGACATAAAATAGAATAGAGATTGAGTAGTTAGTTTAGAATACATAAAAATCAAACTAGTAAATGATTAATGACCAGATTGGGACACTAGAACCATAGGGTGATACTATCCACTATATGGAATTATTTGTTGGAAATATTTTCATTGATGTCAAAGGTTTAGTATTATTGATGATAAAGGCCCCATTGCATTTAATATTATTTATCTTGGCTAATATGAGTTAATATTTATTTAATATTAATGAATATATTTTTGGTTGCATATGAGACAAAAGAAGGGCCCATGGAGAAGTTGAAGAGCCACGGGTAAAGACAAAAGAAGGATGGGATGCATTTTCTCATGAAGAGTCATTTTGGGGAATACCAAGAGTCACCAAGTGAAGACAAAAGAGTAAGGGAGAATTTCTCATGAAGGGACAATTTAAGGAATATGAAAAGTCACCAAAGATAAAGATAAAATTGGGAAAGATATTTTTGGTCATGAAGGGTCACCACATGACATTTCAAATGCTTGGATATGAAGGGTCATCCAAGATTGGCACCATTTTCCATGAGGATTGAAAGGTCACAAAGGGGGAAGGCCAAAGGTCATTTAGAAAGCTATAACTAAAGGCTTGAGTAGCCATTTGTAATATGAGAATGAGAGGTTAATTTGATATTATCTTATCTAGCTTAGAAGAGCAAAGGTGAGAGAGAGGAAAGAGATGTTGTATTAAACTATCATTTGTTGATTTAGCAACATTAAGAGATAGGTGTGTGGTTTACACAAAGTGGATGATGCTCATGTGGGTTGGTGCTCATGAATGATATCTGGGTTCGTGCTTGACAAAGGGATTTGAAGATCCTGTGGGTTGGGGCTCATGAATTGTAGCTAACATTGATACTTGGCAAAGGGCTATGGTGCTCTTGTGGATTTGTTCTCACTAATATACTTGAGATTGTTCTCCATGGTTTTTCCCACATTGGGTTTCCATGTTATATCTGGTGTCTCTCTCTTTTTGGTGTGATGTTTATTATTTGAGTTTTATTGTATATCTTGAATGTTTGATTAAGGGAAAGTTTTATAAGATATATATACTGATTCACCCCTATCTTAGTATATTTTGTGCTTAACAATTGGTATCAGAGCAGGTTCCTTTTTGAAAAGTTTTACAGCTTAAAGGTAGATCAGGAAAGCACAAGATGGCCATACATAAAGGTGCCTCTGCAAGAAAAAGAATAGTTGATCAAGAAAAAGAAGAGGATGAAGTTGAAGTGAATATGGAAGGAGAACTCATGTGTGCCTTGGAAGAGTTGAAAATTGTTGAAAATAAAAATTGAAGATTAAATCATCAAATCAAGAAAAATGACAAGGAGTCAAAGGAGATAATTGAAGATCTGATGGCACAGTTGAAAATATCAAAAAAAGAATGTGAAAGGTATGTTACTAAAATTGCCTCTTTAAAAAAAGAGATTGAGAAAGCAGTCAATAATAAAATAGTCAATGATTCAAAATTTGAGAAAAAGCACTAATATGCTAAATAAGATATTAGAAAGCCAAAAGGAAATATCAGATAAGACAGGTATTAGTTTTGAAAAGAAGAAGAGCTATGTTGAAGCTCTTACAAACAAATAAATAAGAAAGGAAGGAATGGATAATACAGAGAACAAAGAAGGCTGGAAGAAACAAAGCTATAAATGGCAATCAGGTTAGAGATTCACAAATAGGTCCTATTTTTATGGTTACTATTTTTATTGTAATGGATATGGTCATAATAAATTATAATGTAGAAAAAGAGCTAAAAATCTCAAAAATAAGGAAAAGGAAGGTTATGTAGAGTAAAGCAGAAGCTATAACTCTTTTGCTCCTCTATCAAGCTTTGATGAAGAGACCATAATTTTTTACAAGTGTAACAACTTCAGACACATAGCTTGGTATTGTAGAAGTGTGTTTGAGTCAGTCAAAAAGGACCAGAGTTTCAGGGCTCCATTCATCAAGAAAAAGGTTCAGACATGGTAGAAGAAACAATCTGAAGGTTCTATGTTGGTCCAGACAGCTCTGCATGCAAGAAATGAAGAAAAGCCATGGTTTATTGATATCAGATGTTCGAGGCACATGACAGGAGACAAGATCAACTTCATAACCTTGAAGAAGATCAATGGTGGCACAGTGAAATTTGGGGACAATACTACTACCAGAATTGCCGAAAAAGGTACACTAAGTTTAGATAATGGTAGAACTAAAACTGAAAATGTTTTATATGTAGAAGGTCTTAAGCAAAATCTTTTGAGTGTAAGTCAAATGTGTGATTAGGGGCACACACTAAATTTTTATGTAGAAGTTTGTGAAATTAGAAGAAAAGATTCAGATGTATTAATTGCAGATGCTTAGAGAACATGTAATAACTTATATATGTTATCAGACATCAAAGGTCAAAAATGTTGTTTGAGTCAGATTGAATAAAGTTGGCTATGGCACAGGAGAATGGGGCACATAAATTTTGACAATATTTTCAAATTTTTCAAAAAGCAAGCAGTCCAGAATCTTCCAACGATCACAAAGCCATCTAACACCCTTTGTGGACCTTGTCAGCATGAGAAGCAGGCTAGAAGGTGGTTCAAAACAAAAGAGTACTCTACCACTCAAATGCTAAAGCTTGTTCACACTGATCTATGTGGACTTATGAGGACTCAAAGTACTCAAGGTGATAAATATTTCATGTTGCTTATTGATGATTTTTCACATATGACCTGGATAATGTTTTTAAAGAAAAAATTAGAAGCTTTTAGATAGTTCAAAGCATTCAAAGCATTAGTTGAGAATGAAACTAATCTAAAGATTAAGTGTCTAAGATCAGATCGAGGAGGATAATTCATGTTAGATAAATTTATTGAATTTTGTGAAGATCATAGAATAAAGAGACAGTATTCAACAGCAAGAACTCCACAACAAAATGGAGTAGTTGAACTAAAAAATAGAACAGTTTAAGAGATGGCAAGGACAATGCTAAATGAATCCAAGATAACAAATAAATATTGGAGAGAGGTAGTTGGTATAGTAGTGCATATTCAGAATAGAGCTCTATTAAGAGTTAACAGTGACAAAACTCCTTATGAGCTATGGAAAGACAAACTAGCAATAGTTGATTATTTCAAAGTTTTCGGTAGCAAATGCTTCATAAAGAGAACCAATGAAAAACTTGGTAAGTTTGAATCTAGAGTAGATGAAAGTATATTTCTTGGTTATTCTGGTAAAAGTAAAGCTTATAAATGTTATAACAAAATAACCAAGAAAATTGTTGAAAGTGCAAGTGTCAGGATAGAACAAGATGGAACACAAAAGATCAGTGATCCAGTAGACATTCCTGAAATCATTGAAGAGGAAGGCTTTCAAGAATCAGATGAAGATAAGGAAAAGGAGAAAAAGGGCACCAAGACTCCATCCAAATATGTTCAAAAAAATCATAATGAAAGTGACATTATCAGGGATATAAAAGAAGGAATTCGCACCAGAAGAATGATGGTAAGTGAATTTGAACAAGCTAATTTCTCTTTGTTATCTAAAATTCAGCCTAAAAAATTTTCAAAAGCTAGACATGATGAGCATTCGGTTAAGGCTATGGATGAAGAATTAGATCAAATAGAAAAGAATGATACTTGGGAATTAGTGCCTAGAGCAAATGATCATAATGTGATAGGAACAAAATGGGTTTATAGAAATAAGATGAATGAAAATGGAGAAGTAACTAGAAATAAAGCAAGATTAGTATGTAAAGGATATGCTCAGATTGAGGGAATAGATTTTGAAGAAACTTTTGCACCAGTAGCAAGGTTAGAGGCTATTAGAATGTTTCTTGCATATACAGTATTTAAAAATTTCAAAGTATTTCAGATGGATGTCAAATCTATCTTCCTAAATGGGAATCTTGAAGAAGAGGTCTACATTAAATATCCTGAGGGGTTTATTCTCTCAAATATTAGTAATCATGTATGTAGATTGAAGAAAGCAATGTATGGATTAAAACAAGCTCCCATAGCTTGGTATGCAAGACTTGATAAGTACTTGAAAGATCAAGGATTCAAGAGAGGATTTGCTAATAGTAATATTTACATCAAAATAGAAGGTGAGCATCAATTGATTGTTGTGGTTTATGTTGATGATATCAGTTTTGGAGGAAATATTGAAAAGATGACAAAAGAATTTTTTGATAGAATACAAAAAGAATTTGAGATGTCTATGCTTGGAAAATTATCATTTTTCTTAGGATTACAAATATTTCAATCAAATAAAGGAATTTTTATATCTCAAAGTAAATATGCCAAGGAAATGTTGAAGAAATTTGGTTTTGAGAATTGTGTGCCAATTGGCACACCTATGTGCATAGGAAATAAGGTAAGCAAGGATGAAGATTCACTTGTTACAGATCAATCTTTGTATAGATCTATGACTGGTAGTCTTTTATATTTGACAACATCAAGACCAGACATCATGCATATAGTAGGTATGGTTGCAAGATATCAGTCATTTCCAAGAGATAGTCAGGTTCAGTTGGTGAAAAGAATATTTAGATATATCAAAGGGACATTAGATTATGGATTATGGTATCCCACAGGTAAAGATTTCACTTTAGTTGCTTATACAGATTCAGATTGGGTAGGGTGCTTAGATGATAGAAAGAGTACAAGTGGAGGAGCTTTCTTCCTTGGTGATAGCTTAGTATCATGGCTAAGCAAGAAACAGAACTCAGTATCACTTTCTACAGCTGAAGCAGAATATATTGCAGCAGTATTGTGTTGTACTCAAGTGATTTGGATGAAGCAAACTTTGGAAGATATCAAGGTAAAGTATGATGAACCTATTTCCATTTTTTGTGATAACACAAGTGCCATAAATATTTCAAAAAATCCAGTGATGCATTCAAGAACAAAACATATTCCCATTAGATATCACTTTTTGAGAGAGCAGGGTGTAGATCAATAGGTTAAGTTGGAATATATTAGTACTGTAGAGTAAATTGTAGATATTTTTACAAAGGCACTACCAAAAGACACATTTGAGTATCTACGAGAGATGTTGGGAGTAACTTCCCTTACTTCCTGCCATTGAGGTTCAGCATCAAGTCAAGGGGAGCTAAGTGTTAGCTCCAGGTAGGCCCTTTGCCATTGATGTCAAAGGGGGAGAATAATAGGCACAGGTACAGGTGCAAAAAATAGGTATAGGAAATAGGTACAGGTTGATATAGTAAGGGGGAATTACTATATGCTTTTAGACAATAGTATGTGCAGGTGACAAGATGTGGCAGTTTCAGGATTGAGGTTGCCATCAATGACAAAAGGGGAGATTATTCGAAATATTGTTATTGATGTCAAAGGTTTAGCATTATTGATGATAAAGGCCCCATTGCATTTAATATTGTTTATCTTGGCTAATATGAGTTAATATTTATTTAATATTAATGAATATATTTTTGGTTGCATATGAGAAAAAAGAAAGGCCCATGGAGAAGTAGAAGAGCCATGGGTAAAGACAAAAGAAGGATGGGATGAATTTTCTCATGAAGAGTCATTTTGGGGAATACCAAGAGTCACCAAGTGAATAAAAAAGAGTAAGGGCAAATTTCTCATGAAGGGACACTTTAAGGAATACAAAAAGTCACCAAAGATAAAGACAAAAGTGGGAAGGACGTTTTTGGTCATGAAGGGTCACCACATGACTTTTCAAATGCTTGGATATGAAGGGTCATCCAAGATTGGTTCCATTTTCCATGAGGATTGAAAGGTCACAAAGGGGGGAGGCCAAAGGTCATTTGGAAAGCTATAAATAAAGGCTTGAGTAGCCATTTGTAATATGGGAATGAGAGGTTAATTTGATATTGTATTATCTAGCTTAGAAGAGCAAAGGTGAGAGAGAGGAAAGAGATGTTGTATTGAACTATCATTTGTTGATTTAGCAATATTAAGAGATAGGTGTGTGGTTTACACAAAGTGGATGATGCTCATGTGGGTTGGTGCTCACGAATGATAGCTGGGTTGGTGCTCGGTAAAGGGGTTTGAAGCTCCTGTGGGTTGGTGCCACGAATTGTAGCTGAGGTTGATACTTGGCAAAAGCGTATGGTGCTCCTATGGGTTTGTTCTCATTAATATACGTGAGATTGTTCTCAGTGGTTTTTCCTACATTGGGTTTCCATGTTATATTTGGTGTCTCTCTCTTTCTTGTGTGATGTTTATTATTTGAGTTTTATTGCATATCTTGAATGTTTGATTAAGGGAAAGTTTTATAAGATATATATATTGATTCACCCCCCTCAGTATATTCTGTGCTTAACATTATTATCTAGTATCCCAATCTTTAGGAAAGTCACAAGTTGGGTAGTTATGTTCAGATTTAGCTCAGATTCATTTATTTCAATTAAAGTTCATACTAGTTGATCAGATTTGGGGACATACTATATGACATGATCACTCATAGATTAAGATAAATTATATAGGTTTAAATATTGTGTACTTGATTTATATTTAGTATGTGTATAACACATAGTTTCTATATACTCAACTTTATACAGGTTGATCAAATGGAATGTAAAACTCCATGTCATTCTATATGTTGTATACATTTGTTATCACATTATAGGTTGTCACCAGATTCATGCCTTACTTGATATGCAATTTTTAACATTCTTGAGTGGTCTAGAGCTGACTAATATACTTGAATGGCCATGGAGCCAAGTACATAGTTAGATTGCTCAATTAGATAATTTTAGCACTTTTCACAATATAGTTATAGATGAATCTACTTCACATAGGGGTAAATGATGGATTCATGGCCTTTGATTTATTGAGACACCTACATGAGATCGTTCAACACACTTACAATCTTATCCAAGTTATTCTTAGAGATTAGGATCCAGCAAGCAAGAGTGGGCAATGATGGACTCAAAATCAAATTAAGTTATTGATCCACCCATATGAGGATTGAGCAATCCATAAAATTAGTTAAAGTTATTTAATGATATGATCATTATGCACATTCACACACACAAGTTTCCATGAGGTTCATGATTTTGTTCATGTACTCAATGAGGTGTATTCATTTCTTTCCTCTCTCTTTACTCAGCTTTACTTAGTTTTTTCATTTTAGCATAGTTTTTTACTTTTTATTATCTCTTAAGTATGGATTAATTTTTGCATGTTTCATTACAAGACATTAATTTGGATCATGTTTCACATATGTATACCTAGATTCACATACTCAAACTTGTCTACATGGGCTTCACTTTTTAGGCAAGTCTAGGTATGTTTTTTTTCCTGTATATTAGTCAATCTACTTTGTTACATTACTAGCATAAAGGAAGGGTAAATGTAATAACCTAAAAGTGGAAATTGGATACTAAGACTATCACTTGAGTCAACCTATCCCTAGACTATCCATAGAATTATCATTGAGCATTAGACCTACATTTTTAATCATTCAACAGACCACAGTCACTTACAACTAGTCAAGACATAGTCCCAAAACTATCATCCCAAATCCTAATCCAAATTTCTTAGTAGTATACCAAAAAGAAATTAGTGCCACATTTGGGACACTATAGCCACATGGTGATAGTGTCCCCAATTGGGTGCTACTTTCCTTAGCCCCAACTCTTCCTAACATATTTTTTTCAAAGGTGTACCCCTCTTAAGGTCAACCTAAGCTCATTTACTTATTTGCATAAACAATAAAACCCTATAAATATAATTTTAATCCACCTCTATTAACTAAATCAGAAATAGGTACAAATTTTATTCAAATAGAATACAAATTAATGAAAAATTAAGGTATTTGGTCCTTATTCTATCGTACTTTATGCATACTCCCATCTACAACAACCCTAAGTCTAGTTTTCAAGCATTTCAAAGTCAAACACATTCAAGGAATCCAAGGCCACTCTCATTCTAGAATTCACTTGCACATACATTAAGAACTAGGTGGGATGACTACATTAGACTTGATCCCTCATCAGAGTATTGGTACGTAGGCAACTCTCTACATAGTGAGGAGTTAAGGATGTCCAGTCCATCCTACTGACATAGACAAAATTATTTCTTATGCAATACTTATAATGAAATTAAGGTTTAAACATAAAATCAAGTATTATATGTATAACACAAAGCTATAGGTTTCATTCATGTATGGATAGGACATGTAGACATAGGCACAAGTGCTCCCCAAAAACTGGAATAGTCCCACAAAGGGGACATTAGTGTTGTTGACTATTTTTACCACAAGTCAAAATAGGTTAACCCCCTATAGTTCAAAAATTTATATATGGGTATTTAATAATGTTATAAGGTTTCTAATGGTATTTTTTATGTGATTTCATATGTTATTAGCTTGGTCATCGTCTAATTTAGTCTTTGTGTCATTTTATGTCACTTAGGGGTCATATTTAGGTCATAAATAAAGGTGGTACAATTTTTGAAGGTGTAAAAGTGTTATAAAATCTATTAAAACATAAAATATGTCATATTCCTTGTCAATAATATTAGTCATAACTAAAACTTGTAGGTTCCTAATAGAAAATCAAGAAAATAAGTGAAAAAGAGGGAGTTTTGGCAATTGTATAATTTATCGAGGAGAGTGGCATGTGGAAAAATATTATGGAAAGGATATTAAACTTAAATAACTCCATTTACATGATTTATCTACTTTTTAAGTGTCAAAAATGGACCAAAACCATTTATCATCTCCATCACTCCACTAGACATATAAAACTAGTCAACAGGTCTTTTGATGGTACGACCAATAGGAGACATTAGAGGTAAAATGCTCTTGGTGGTGGATATTAAACTTGGTAAAATTCATATTCATGGTATGATTTTTAATAATGGCTACCTATGCCTTATGAACCATTTTTAAGAAGTTGATTGTCTTGTTTTACTTGTTCATCCCTAAACCCTACATGTTTTACTTCTGTATGACCTTATCTGTACAATCCAAATGGTAAAATTGCTTCCATATGAAATATAATTACTTATTTCATGGATATTATATCTTATTTCATGTTTGGAGTTTATTTTATGAGTTTAAAGCTCTTAGATTGTAGGTGGAGTATGCTAATGAGGTTGTAGACATGTCTATCATTTGTAAAGGTTTTCATTCCCTATACTAGTTTTTAGCAAAGGTATATTGATGTATTCCATGATTTATAAGTCATATTAATATCCTTACAAATAATTAGTTTCAAAATGTTTCACATGAAAATGATAGTTAAGAACTATACACACAACCAACTCCCTGCAAACATCCACATACAGTCATGATGTGTGAAGCTTTGAGCATGGTCATGAAATTTAAATGAGAAGTTTCAAGATGTTGGAAAATGATATTATATAATAATAGAAAAATCCAAGCCCTCTAAATGACACATAAGGTATTGTGACAACTAATACAAACTACACACATAGTCATATACCATTAATGTGTATTTATAGGTGTCTTAGTAAAAGCTAATCATGTTGTAGTGAAGCATTTGAAATGGTTTGAAGTCCTCCAGGGTATAAAGGATTTAATTCAATACTTTATAAAGGTCTATATCTAGTAAGAGAGGCATAAATCCAAGATATTTTACATCCAAGATAGGTGGTTACCTCTTAGCTAACTGGTCCTTCTTAGCCTTTAAGACAAGATATTGAACTAAGGTAACCATAAACACTTAGCCACTAGCAATATTTCACATAAAACCCTATGTTGAGGTAAGATCTCACTTGAATTGTGTTATAAATGAAAGGAGGAGTCTAATGTGGATGATTGTTCTTCCAAAGTTGAAGGCATAGCTAACTTATTTCTATATGAGTATGGTGTAGATGCTTATGAGCATGATCTTTATGCATACTTTGAGAAAATTTACCTTGGATGTTATATCATCAATGAAGAACCATTTGAGGGAGCTAAGGTAAGTGTTGATCATTCTTTTTCACAATTTTTTAGAGTAACTACGTAATTCATGTATATGATGATGATGGATTGAATAATCTGATTGATCACCATAGTGGGAATAATGATGTATTTCTACCTACTATTGATGAAGTTTTCCTTGATGATGACACTCATGAGGAAGAGGAGGATGATTTATGGATAAGGTTTAATGCCATATGTCAAGAATTTGATTAGTTAAGTAAGACTCTTCCCCTCCCAAAAAGTGTATATCTAATGAGTTTGCTAATGATCCTAACAAGCATGATGTTAAGTGTTCTATTGATCAAATAAAATAAAGGTTCATCAAGCATGAAAGTAAGTGTATTGCTATTGTTCAAGATCATATAGTCAAAAAGAAGTCTCATGAGTCCAAGGTAATTTTTTTTTCCTAAAGAATATTCAAGATCTCTATCTAAGGTGAGGCCACATTCAAAGGTGTTTGATCATAAATAACTTGATGATCATACACATCAAGTACATCTTACCCAAGAGGATGGAAGGATTTAAATAACTATTACGACTCCTATTCTATAGTTTTAGGACTATAGATAAAATATGAAAAAGATAAATCAAATTGAAATCCCAATCAAGGTCTTTAGAAATCATAAAATAACATTCATGACGGTTCTAAATAGTCCACTTATAGACATGAGGAGATCCAAAGATAGTAAGCTTCTTGAACATCCACATATTCAAGTGATTGATGATGATCATGATTCTCATAATAGATTTCCTTCATGGTGTGATAAATATATAAGAGGAACCATATTTTACCTTGGTTGAGGTATGGTAATATGTTTTCACCTTAAAAGTGAGGTTTTATAAATATTAGATTAGGTGTGTGTGTGTCCTTCCTTCAGTTGTGCTGTGTTCCATAAGTGTTCTTGAGAACACATGGTTATTTCCCTTTGGTGTGTCTTATTTTGTGCATCCTTTATTTATTTTATGGTGTGGGTTAAAATTTAATTTGTGTGTCAAACTTGTGTATAGGTGAATCCATGGCCCAATGGATAGGATTAGGCTATTGGTCTTGGCATAGTAAGCATGCCACCCTTGGGAAATCACTAAGAATGTTGACTATTTTGACCACAAGTCAAAATAGGTCAACTCCCTATAGTCTAAAAATTTATATAGGGGTATATTAAAATTTTAGAGGGTGTTTCATGGTCCTTTTGTAGTGATTTCATATGTTATTATCTTGGTCATAATCTAATTTAGTCTTTGCATCATTTTATATCACTTAGGGGTCATATTTGGGTCATAAATGAAGGTGGTATGGTTTTAAAAGGTTTAAAAGTATAATAAAATATCTTAAAACATCCAATATGTCATATTACTTGTTAGGAATGTTATTACTAACTGAAACTTGTAGGTTTCTAATAGAAAATCAAGAAAATAAATGAAAAAGAGGGAGTTTTGGTAGTTATATGACCTATAGAGGAGAGTGGCACATGTGAAAATATTATGTAATGGATATTAAAATTCCATAATTCCATTTACAAGATTTATTTACTTTTTAAGTTTCAATAATGTACCCAAACCATTTATTTTCTCCATCACTCCACTAGACATGTAAAATTGGTCAACATGTCTTCTAATGGGTTGACCAATACGAGAGGTTTTAGGTCAAATGCTCCTAGTGGTGTATAGTAAACTTACTATGATTAACATTAATTTTAGGATTTTGAAAAAAAATTACCTATGCTTTATGAACCATTCTTAAGAAATTGACTATCTTGTTTTGCTTGTTAATCCCCACACCCTACATATTGTGCTTATGTATGAGCTTGTTTGTATAATACAAATGGTTAAATTGATTCCATAGGATTTTTACTTCCTTATTTCATGGATTACATCTTTGGTTTCATTTTTGGAGTTTATTTTATGAGTTCAAACCTCTTAGTTTGTAGGTGGAGTATGTTAGTGAGGTTGCATACATGTCCATCATTTGTAAAGGTTTTGGTTCCTTGAATTAGTTTCTAGAAGAGGTATATTTATGTATTTCATGATTAAAAATTAATACTAATCTATTTCCTTATAAATACTTAATTTAAAAAGGTTTCACATGATAGTTTTAGTTGAGAACTATACACACAGTCAACTCCCTATAAACATCTAATATAGTCATGATGTGTAAAGCTCTGAGCATGGTCATGGAGTTTTAATGAGAACTATAAATATGTTTGTACATCATATTAGAGCATAATAAAACAATAAAAACCATCTAAATTGAACATAAGGAACTATAACATCTAATGAAAACTACACACACAGTCATACACCATTAATGTGTATCTACAGGTGTCTTAGCAGAAGCTAATCATGTTGTAGTGAAGCAATTGAACTGGTTTGAAGTATTTCAAGGTACAATTGATTTACTTGAATAATTTTTGGAGGTATATATCTAGCAAGAGAATCATATACCATGCATGTATCCTATAGCCACCTCCACTACCTATATACTAAAATGTCCACCTATAGGTGGACCCCATAGAGATTTGAAAGTGTTGTATAAAAGTATGTGAATATGGTTTGATACCTTCCTTAAGGTCATATAATTTTTAAAATATCATAATAAATATGATCGAGGCCATTATTAGGAAATAAGGCTTGAGAAGTCACTTCATGTGAAGAAATCTGAGTTCAAGGACAAGTTTCCCTAAAAACCCCAAAACAGAGCCCTAGCCACTTTTAGTGTTACTAAATGATGATGTGACATATATTATTGATGAAGTTAGATGAATACATTTTGTATCCTTCATATAGTGGTAGAACCTAAAAAAATAGAGTGGGTGTTTAAATAAAGGAACATGATGTTGGAAGACTTCATTCATGATATTCTTTCACTACAACCTTTTAGTGTTTACTACAATGTTGGAAATCCAAATGACTTTATAGTCCTTATTCAAGAAAGAAGGAGAATATCAATATGTTAAAGTGATATATTGATTTGAGACACAAAAAGGATCCAAATAACATCAAGGTGGGATGTAATATATGGATTTAGTCTCGACCACCACCTATAGGTGCACCATTGCTCTTAAGGAGACTACCTACAACCTGACTATAGGTACCTACAATACCATAAGTCAAATATTGGTGATTAAACCTATATACATGAGAATTTTATGATTTATATTATTTTAAGGACCTCAAATTAATCCTATGAGGCTTAACATAGGTTTTCAAAAGATGAAATCACCTAGAGGACCCTTGTTATTCCATCAATGGTCAACTATAGTTGACTATAGTTTGATAGTGAGCTAGAACATGGTGGTCTTAATGTTGGCATAGCATGAAAATGATGTGAATAAACCCAAATTATTTTTAAATGGAATTATATACTTCAATAACATGGTGGAGCAATAACACAAGCTCTAAAATTCAAAGTTCACCTATAGACAAGTTCCTCCTAAGGAAAAACACAATCACAATCAACTTGCATTTTAGACTAGTTAAGAGAGAGTGTGAAATGAAGGGTTTGGTCAAAAATTTAAGGATAAACATGTTTTTATTAATCTCATATTGATAATTACCACTTTATAAGATACTTATATAGTGGAAATAAAGCATGGAAAGGGATTTCAAGATAACATGTATTCCATACTTAACATCTTGCACACATTCAACATTATCAATAAGACTATCTTGGACTTCAAGGTGTTTGAGGGTCTTAAGAGTATCAAGAAACCCTAAAAATTATATATATTTACCACCACTTTCTAAAACACCTCATGTACTTGCTTTTCTTGAGACAATAGGGGACATTCCCTTTATTTTGTCTCAGATAAAGGGCACTCCCAGAGTGTTAAAACCCTATAGGTCTAGTATGTAAGGTTAAGAGAGTAACTTGAAAGGTATTTAAATATTTGAGGAATATGTATTAATATATGTTAAGCATGAAAAAAATAGGATACTCATTACATTCATAACAAGATTCTCATAGGAGGTGGTGAGCAGTCATATGTAGTTATGTCCTTTAGGTCTAGTTTAGGCCTAAAGCCCTCAAGGGAGTATGCTAAAAAAATTTACACTATATGATCATTAAAATAAATTTTAACATGTTCATAATGGGTTATGATATGTGTTCAATATTTTATTTTACATAGGAAAACATGGGGAATTTATTTCCTGGCCTAAGGTCATAATAAGGTGTGTAGAACGAAGAAAGGAGCTTGAAAAGGCAAGTTTGAGAGATCACAATAGCATGGAGGCTTATAATTAGAGATTAATGAGATAATATATGTTATATAAGGCCCAAAAAAATTTATTATGGAATTTATTAATTCCAATATCACAACTTTATGAATAAACCTTAAGGGTGAAAACTACTCTAAACCCTCCTAAACCCTTGCTAGTGACCCAATGGGAAAGATGAAGAAAGAGAGGAATATATATTATATATAATTACCTATGATATTATTTTACATTTTATTAGACTCCCAAAGTCTCCTTTCCATTATACTGAATTAAACCCTACTTGTATGAATAGAGCAAAAAATGGATTTTATTGATGGTTTTGGGTGTTGTGAAGGTATGGAAGGGTTTAAAAAGATGAAAATAACTTTGGGATTTATTATGGTACCTAATAAAACATATAATAATAATTTATTTATTATATCTCACAACTATCTTTTTAAGCACCTTCATCTCAGCCAGTTGAAACTGGCATAGTGAATAAGGAATGATCACCAGAGTGAGAAGGTGAAAACTCCAAGTAGGAGGACTTTTAAGGTATACATAATGAATATAATGGAATTAGGATTATTTAAAAGTGTAATAAACTATTATATATGGATTTTTATATAAAATTTAAGACCTATTTGATGCCAAGTGTGAAGGGTGAGTGAAAGAGGAGTGATTGTGACTACAGCTAGTGAGAATACTTTGATAGAAGAGTCATGATGATTAGGGACACCTCTAATGCATGTTGGAGAATTTTTATAACCTATCAATCATATTAAAATCATATCACATATCCATAGTCTATTTTATAACATTCCAAGGAGGCTAAATGATGAATCCAATTTTTAGGAAAGCAAATGAAGAGTCATATGCCACATTTTAGGAGTTTCATGCCTTTGAGGGAAATTTGTCCTAGTATACCTTGCATGGTCTATTAAATATTAATAAATATTGTATATGTAACTCCTTTTATCAATTTTATAGATTTTATAGTGAATATTTTACTTCATTCTCCTATCTCTTTTATCACATTTTATAAGTACTAGTCATTTTGGCTCTTGTAGGCTAATTCCACACCATGTATGGTGAATCCTTTCTAGTTTTAACTTTGTAATTTGCATTATAACAATAAATAAAATATATTTTTATTTCATATATCATCTTATCAAAGTGTGTGAAGATATTTATAGTGATTAGTTAAGATATATTCATCTATCCTTGCTTTCTCTCAATCTTTTCATGTTTGATGTAAGTTATTCCACTCTAGTAGGTCATATGAAGTGTTTTAAAGTTTATGGGTCTATATCCAAGTGTGAAATTGGACTTATTGTTTTTAAATAATATTTTGTTTATTTACCTTGGATAGTCTTCATGTATATCAACTTTACATTGAAATACTAATGTTAGAGCATTCTAGGACTTTGAAGCTAGTGTTGTATGTCTTGTTTCTTAGTGAAATAAGTATGATGATATTTTGGAAACAATTATAGTGTATCAACCCACTAGATTATTTTTTTCATGGATAATTCTATCCCTTTTTAGATAAGTGAATAATTATTTTAGTGATAAGCACTTCAAGGTAAATTTCGGGAGTTAACCCTTAAACCTATATGCCTACTTCTACTATAGGTAAACACACATAACTAGAAGTATTCCCATGTTGTCCAAATCTATAGGATGATTGAACAACATCATCTACGGTGAAATATTTGGTAACAAAAAGTGACACATTGATGACACTACACATGGATGGTGTTACTATCCAAATTAGGTGCACTATCTAATAAATAGATGAATACTAGAATCTTGCTAATGACACATACTACTACCTAGATCTCAAGTTTAAAAACCCATATCATATATGACATCTAATTTTCATATAATTATATATTTATCCCTATTTTATCTATTTATATAAATTCAAACAAGGTCAAAATCACAATAAATTGGTACTTAGTTAATGCATATTTATTTAATTCATTTATACATATCAGCCCTTTAACCAAACATATCAATTACTTGTGTCAAAACCTAAAAGTTTAAATCATCTATCAAAATTGATAGATTTATCATAATCAAAAGTTAATGTCACCACCATAGGGCCTCATCTTAAGAACATAGCAGTCCATAGATTTAATGCATTTTTATACCTCTTTAATACTAAGCATCAAATTTATAAATATTAGAGACTCTATTGTACATCTTCTAGAAAAAGGCATTGAAATTATGAATGGAATTATTAGGTTCCTATTTAATTCATGTAATCTACACATATATATTATATTTAGATCTATAACTTTCCCAAATTTGGTTAAGAAAGTACTACTAAACTAGTCCCATCTTGTAAAGGAATCCTCAGGAAGGTCTAAAAAAAATCATATGTTGTGTTCATAAGTATGAAGGGGAATAATATACAAGTCAAGTATGAATGTTCAGTATTGAGGAGTCTAAGGTTAGTTTTTTATGATGTTACATGTTCTTATACATTCCTTCCTACACCAATAGTGAATCTTGACAAGTATCTATCTGTGCTCCTAGGTAAGTCATGGAAACCACCAAATATGTTTATTGCAGACCCAACAAGCCAATACATAGGTAAAACCATGGGTATGTGTTGATTTAGGGTAGTTTGAGAGGTTAAGACAATAGTTAAACTAAAGTATTAGGTTTAAATCTATAATTTCATGCTCTTTTATCTACCTATATTGGTGAGATAGTTAATATCCCATGGATAGATTAGGACTAAGTAATGCACATACTAACATCCAATTTGGTTCACAATGCATAATTTAGTCATAAATACTCTTGTTGGGCCAATTTATGGATATGTTTAATCTTACCACAGGATGGGAAAGTAAAATTAGAAACAAAAAAGTCAAAATTTAGTGAAATACAAAAGCATATAACATTTATTAGCCTATTCTTAACAAATTTTAACAGTGTGAAATTACTTTTATGTTCAATAAAATATGAAAATGTAACCCATAAGCCCTCCTTTTAGTGCCATTTGTTGTTTGTTCTAATTTACCTATCCAAAAACACTCATGAAATTTAATGTTCATAGACAAAATTAGAGCACAATGCATGGGACAAAATTTCCCCTTATTAATTTTAGGATTGATGTTGGTTCAATCTAAATACCAAGTAATTTAACTAATTTTACTCAAAAAGCATGAACTAATACCACTTGAGGCTCAATGTCTATTTGATGACACTTGGAATTATTATCATCTAATTGAACTTGATTATTGATTTATATATCTTATTACATTAGACATTACCACTTTATAAAGTAGGGGGTGGTGTTTTAGTTTACAAACAAACATAAAAAAAAGGGGGAAAGAGAGTAGAAAAGGGTATTTGTAGTTAAGATAATCTTGATGCTTAAGAATTGGAGTATGCTAAGTCATATTTATACCACTATGTGATTATTTAATAAAATTATCAAATGTTTATCCACTTAGTGTGCAAGCTTATAAGTGACACCAATATGAATATTCTACTTATATATCCTTCATATAATTTAAACACTAAAAATATTTACAATTATGACACACAAAGCTTTTGAAACACTTTATAATTGAAAGCACATAAAGCATAGATTATTCACAAGGAGACTAAAAATAACACACAAGAAATTAGATTATCAAATTCACAATCTAACTTCCATATTAATCTATGTAACATATGCATAAAATAACTCCTCTTGCACAATTATGAACTCTAAACTAGAAACAATGGACCAAATGCAATGAGAAGAAGATAAAATCAAAACAAATGAAAGGATTCTATTAAAATTTTGATAGAGTTTCATTACATGAAAATCCAACCTCTTAAAGTGATAATTTAGTCTATTTTTATAGTAAATTATAAGATTTCATGGTCTTCATCTATCTCAACCCACTAATTGGGTGGTTACCATATTCATGATTATTTAGGAAATGCAGTTAAGATTATTTAATTATATGATAGATTGTATTTGAGACAAGATTGGGATTTTTGTATTATTTTTAGTAGAAGATCACACTATTATGATTGAAATTTATACTTTATCTCTTTGAAATTTAAACTATGCCTCTCTAAGGCAAATATTTCATCATATTATCCTCATTATCCTTTTCCTCACTACAACTTGATTTTTGATATCTTTGACAACCTCAATGGCCATAAAATTTAGATATAGGATCTTTTGGTGACCTATAACAACCCATGCATCTATCAGGATCCAACTAAGCTTCTTTAGACCTATTCATTTCCTTTGTTATGCCATTTACACATGTTTCATGCTTCCTTTCACATCTTGTCCTTTATTATTTCCTTTATCCCTTGGGTGTATCCAAATTTTTGATATTCAGATTGATCCCCTTAAACATAAATACTCTTAGACACATGGCCTCTTTATATTTTCTTGAACCCTTCACATTCCCCCCAAGCCATTGATATATATTTCAACCCTAGGTTAATGATATGGAACCATGTGGCATCATATTAGTGATCCACGACTTTGGATATCTCTTATATACTCTATCGATCCCCATTTAATTAGTATTATAAAATGGTGACATGTGTCACCATCATGGTCCTTCAAAGTTGGGGGATATTATTCTTCATTGTGTTCCATCAATGCCCCTAAAACATAGGCTACTGGGATGGCACCATCTGGTGCCATCTTAGGCCTTAGGGGATATTCTACACCACTATGTTCCATTGATGGCCCCTTGAGTCTTAGGCTCCTAAGATGGTGCCACATGGTTCCATCTCTAGATTTTAGGCCTCAAGGGTGACTTTTAATTCTACTGGTGGTGTGATTGACCTAGGCTCCATGGTTATGCCACACATCTTGATTGTGAGAGCCTAGTAATAAAAATGACTTAGCCAATTTTCCTTTGAGCCCCCATTTATGATTAAATGAGTCATTAACAAGTGGTGATCCCATAATAAATCTAAGCCTAAAGAGGACTTGGGTCTATAAAAAAACAAGGTAAAAGACTAAGTTATAAAAGGGGGCTCGATCAATCAAAGGGAGAGAATAAATTTTATGATACCATCAATACAGTCACTTGACTTAAATAATGATAATGGCCATGAAAAGACTTGAAAATTTAAAACATAGCATTTAACTTATATTTTTCATGGGAAGGAGATGAATGCCACACTTAATTGACACAAAGATAAAAGGGTATTATAAGGTGATTTTAATTGATTTATCAAAGAATTCCACAACCTTTTAATCATAAACCTTAGCATTAATAATAACTAGACCAATAAATACATGTTAGAACTTAGACAAACCATGGTTTTAAGCAATTATCATATGACCAAGACCTAGACCTAAACATTCATAGAATAAATTCTAAAGCATTAATGATAAATCAATTAAATAAGGACCATTATAATTTATTTAAGCTAGGTTACTAGTGAAATATTACAATCTATAAAATTTGATCAATGCTTCTAAGCTAAAATAGGGTAAATGCCAAGAAAATTCTCACTGGATAGACCATCCATGGGGTCAATTACTCAAGGAATGTTTGCAAGGATTCCCACAACAAGTTAGATGATTTTTTGAAAGCCTAAGTTTAACATTCAAATGATATTAAAATTAAATAATTTAACCTAGAATAAGACCTTTTTGAAAGCTTTGGCAAACTTATAATTTATATTTTGATGTTCATATATGAAAGCTTATACTGAATTGATCAAAATGCGAAGGCATTACAAACAAAAATGTGCATTCATTTATAACTTATAATCTATGAAATTTCCATAACTCCCCCAAAAAATAATATCAAACCCAAGGGAAAGAGAGGTTCCATTATTTCATAAGATGAAATTATGGTGTGTTGGTGAAGGAAATAATACCCACCTTGTGTCCAAGGAAACAAAGTATGTGTGTGCATTAATTGGTTATCTAGAAATAATTTTGGCATGTATAAAAAGCATAGATAAATGATTTAATATATAAATCACCTAGTTTGCAAAAATTAAAAAACTTTGGAAATATTATTAAGTTATAATATTAATATAAAAAAGAAGATAAAAAAAGGTTAAGAGAGATGGATGAGAAAAAACCCTAACCCAACTCTAAAATTTTGTAAATGTATTTTAATTCTATAAGGGAGTTAACAAGGTCAATGATTTAGGATTTCATTATGGAGAATGAATATCATTGTATAAAGTAGATAAGTGGATGAGATTGAGATGGCGAATAAGGGATAAAATAATTTAAGGGATTTTATTTAGATGTCAATTTTCTCTTATGTGAGGTACATGTAAACTATGATTACTTAAATGGGTTGTAGTTTGAACCATGTAGAAGGTATTATGTGTACTATAGAGAAAATGAACACTGCAGATAACTATTCACTTTTTATTATTAATGGAAATTATGTGTCACTTAGGTGTCAAGATTATTGGCATGGAGATAATTAGATGTAATAATAAATAATTAGAGTAATGTTTTGGGATGGGATCCTCCATGAAGTTCAGTCTAGTATTAAGGATAAGTGGAAGGAAATCTTCACCAAGAACATATGAAAAGCTAGTGCTGAAGGCCACCAAGTTTTTCAAGTAATTAAATCAAAATCTTTTAATGAAAATACAATTCTAAACTATTATTTTGGTAGTAAAAGGTAATGGGGAAGCTTTCAAAATTATAAATATTCAATTTTTTGTATAAATAATATGGTTTCATTGTGTATAAAGTTTGTATGTGAGCATGAAACTTTATTTATGGAAAGTCTCCTCAGCATTTATTTGGTTTCATTAGGATACATTCGTATTAAATAATAAGAGGAAGCTAAAGTTGTTAATGGATTCATAAACTAATCATTTGAGTCAATGAAATTTTTTTGTGTGTGGGGAGGGGGGAGGAGGGCCAACCTTAATATTAAATCTTAAGGAGTAAAGAATCTAAACAAGTTTCAACCATGAATAAATAATATAATACCTAGTTATTTTATCATCATAGGTAAACCTGTTGACTTGTTCAAGGTTTACCCTCCAACTATAGAAAATAAAAAAATATTTTATTAAGAATGTTTGAAAACATTATAATTTAATTGAGCCATAAATCTATGGATAGTATTAAAGGTTGTATATAACCCATTTGTATACAATCATAAATGCATCATGACTATAAATCAATCATGGCTCGAAGAAGATAGATCATACCTACACTTCTTATTGGGAATACATTTGTTAAGTGGGAGGATTACCAATATGGGGATTTTTTAGACCTGATTAGGGGATCACTTTTCACAACACACCATTTATAGGAAGGGTTTCAAAGCCTATAGTCTAAAATAATCATGCAACAACCCTAAAAGAGTCATAGGTTTAATGTTCACTCTATATCTAATAAATAAGAAAGTAAATCTAATCTAGTTCACACCAAAGCTTATGACACAAAGTGGGGTTTAGAAAAAAAATAAAATAAACTAAACATGTATAGAATACATATACTCATGTTAATGTATATGAAATTCTAATACATGGAAGAGAATTACAAATACATTATCTATCTACTCTTACAAAGGAGATATATAGTTAGGAATACTTACCTTGAAGATGAACCCACCGATCCTCAATATCTCCCTTGGCCAAGCTACTTTACAAGATATTGTTGTGGTATTTAAGTATAATAAAGACAAATAAACTCTAGGATACACAACCTATCTATGGATCAAAAAGACTTATCTCTAAGACAAGATCTATATCTCCAAAGAAGGTATAGAAACCTAATCTTTCTTCCTCAAGTATAATAGTCAATAGGATGTTAATACACACTTATTATTTTTCACTTCTCTTTCTCAAATGGTTAGAAATGAACTTGTATATATAGGTGCATCTTGCCCTAAATCCTTATGAATATGTTGACTATATAGGGTTGACCCAATTGACCCTGTATGTTTTTAGGAGTTAAATCACTAGGTCATGAGGTAGGTTAGTCAAAGGGATAATGAAAATATAAGTGAAAAATATCCATAAATAGTACATGGTCAACCCTATCAACCATGTACAGTAATCAAAGGCTAAAAACTATATAGGGTCAACCCAGTCGACCTAGTATAGTCAACTAGTGAAAGGGGGTCAAGTTAAGAAAAAGAAGAATAATTATGTGAAAAATTATTGGAATGGGTCAACTGAGAAGAATAACTTAGGTTTAATGGTTTGAGGAGAAAAGTGTATATATTTCAAGTGGAAAAAGGGATGATAATCTTATGAAGCACTAATGGTTTGCCCACCCCTTTCTCGGTGCACCCCTTAATGCATGCACTCAAAGAGATTGAGACTCAATAGGTTCTTGTAAGATAAAAAGTGTTAATAATTGATAAAAATTTGAAAATATTATGTGTATACATATGCCCCACTCAAATTTCATCATGTGTCATGTAAGTGCAACATGGGATGGTGCTTCAAGAAATAGAATATGATAACACATAATTTTGATGCTAAGTAAAGTGTAGTAAGCAATAAATAAAATAAATTAAAGGATAGAATTGAAAAAAACATACCTTTACTTACCTTAGTACTGTGGATAAATAATTATATGAAAAGAGATGTGCATGCATCTAATGTGAATAACACTAGGTGAATCTATAGAATTTAGTGCATAAAATTTCCAAAAATCAAATAATTTGGAAAATAGGAATAAAATAGTAGAAACGTTTCTCTACATCATCATGAATCCAATGCATTTTATGGTTTTAAAAATGGATGAGTAGAAACAAAGATATAGGCAAAAGAAGGAATCTACACAAAAATAATTAAAGAATTTGAATTTGAAAAGTGTTTTTAAATAGGGGGAAAGAGAAGTCATTTGGTTATTTTGACTTGTGAAAGAGAGGAAAAAGATATCTAGAGAACAAACAAGCTATGATGGTAAGGATATGATAAGATAGATGAGGAGGGGCTCCAAGAGTGGCATTGGGTGTACTACAAGTATGCAACTATGAATCTTAAGCTAGTTTTTTAGTATTTTGTTGAATTAAGTGTATTTTATAAAAAAATAATTTTTAACATTTATAAATGTTGAAATGAAGAAAAATTAGATTCTATAGGTAGGAAAAACCAATTAGGCAAATAGGTTTTAAGTATTTAGGGAGAAAACTACAAAATGCAATTTTTTAGGAAAATACAAGGGGTCTGTATTAAAAAACAACTGGGTCGACCCAATCGACCCAGTAGGATAAAAAAAGGAAAAATCCACATCGACAACTGAGTAGGTATGTGCTGATCCTATATGTTTTGTAGACTGTCAACCTAGTATAGTTTTCCAACTAATCTGAAAAGTCCATAATAACAACACAATACTAGGGAGGGGAAAAGAAGAGGGTTCACTTAGATTTTCAAGTCAACCTAGCTAAAAATAAGAAATTTTTTGTCAAACTATGTTGACCAAAGAACCATAATTATATGAAAATTCATGAAAAAGGATAAAAGAAGGATAGAATTGCCCAAAATGACCAAGAGCAAAAAGGACTAAATAGGCTAAAGATAGATAAAAATGAATTAATTAAATCATTTTAAGCTTATTTTTTATTTAAAATTATAAAAAGAATGTATTTGGACAATATATGACATGGAGGATCTAATACATCTTTTGTTATTTCTTAGTTGTAGGGATGACCTAGGTTTTGGAGATTGGTAGATGTGTCTTGGCTACCAAATCTATTAGATCATCTAACCATAGGAGATAGAGCTAGGCTAGTAGTTATAGGCCTAGGAGGGGTAACTCACATGTGTGAGATTCTTCTAAGTGTGGATTTATTATTCATGTTCATTGGATGCTAGGAATGACTAACTAAAACCTTTATATGGGAGGTGGATAGGGATGTGGAAGAGGTAGATATCACTTTGGAAGATGTGCATGCCATATTAGGGCTACCAGTAGTAGGAACACCAATGACTATAGGCATACCAAACAACTTGAAGGAGAGGGGAGCCTTAGCCATGTGGGATATAGGCTTGAATACAACATTAGTAGGTAACAGAGTTAGTATGTTTTATATATATGTATCATATATTTTGGATATCTAGAAGGCTATGATAGGACTTATGACATAGTGAGTGTTATGTCATAAGTCAAATGACAAGGTACCTCTATTCATGGTAGCCTTGAGAAAGATGATCCTAGAGGAGGATATACTATATGCTCTCAGATATATCATCTGGGTCTAGCTTGTACATGATTTATATGAGGTGTTGGTCAGAGGGTATAAGTCAATAGGACCGATCATACTACTGATGGATTAGATATATGAGAGGTTTCCCATGTATTAGATGACTGGGTTACCCCATGTTGTCAATGATAGGTTACCTTGAGTGTAAATATGGAGAGAGGACTAGGTAGCATGAGTTGTGCCCCACATGTTATCAATGTAGATGGTGAGACACATAGACATAATGTGGTATCCATATAGGCACATAACAACTACATGGCTATGCTAGGACATAGTTACACTAGATAAAATGAGGATAAAGGTGGTTAGACAATATACTTGGTGGAGATATCCACATATGGTGGCATAAGTAACAAGAAAGATGGGTTTGACTCATCTAGTAGCACTGATATTAATGCTTGATCAGTGGGCTCAGCATGTGAGAGAGTTGTAGGGGAGGAGGGGACTAGGGCCATGAGTGATGAGGTTGATGGTCAAACCATATTGTGAATGGCCATGGACTAGATGATCACAACATAGATTAGAGTAGGAGGAGAGTGTTGTGGAGGTAATGGTACCAAAGATACCACCACTATCTCCATATCAAGATGAGAAGTGACCACTTAGGACATGGCATTGATGGAGGTAGGAGTAAGAAATAGTGGAGACTATCACCATCCCTGATGACCTAGTAGGTGAGCTAGAGGAGAGATAGATGATAGAAAGGACACTCAAGTTCAGGTTGAGGTGGATGTGAGCCATGATATCTAGATTTGAGCTGAGGAGGTAACCTACAGAGGAGGTGTTAGGAGGATGTATAGATGGAGAGACTATGTTAGGTGATCACATAGATGGAGAGACCATAGTGGTTAAGACATAGATAGGTAATAAAGATGATTAAATTGTTTCTTAATTTTTTATTTTGAAGTAGATACTAGACATAGATAGATATTGTGAGATATAATAGTGATATAATATCCATCTAGGTGTGATTTTTAAGTCATAACAAAGGATGAGGAAGAAATATGGGGGTCCCTTGTGAGGAGAGAACTCCATGAAATCCTAGATGAGACTCTACAACTATATGACACTACTACATTAGAGGACCCCAACGTACCATCTGCCCCATCTCAAGCATGTTGGTTTAGATTAGTAGGGGAGGTAGTGAGGCATATATAGGTATAGAGATGGAGGATGTAACCATCAGTAGAGATGGGTACATGTGAGATATGAGCATGGTAGGCCCTAGTAGAAGAGAGAGCTACTCATCTAGCTATAGTGATGTAAATGACATAGGCACATACAGTGACCTAGACCCAATTGGCATAGGCACAAGTGTAGGTAGCACACCTATAAGGACAAGTAAAGGGATTGAGATATCAGATGGCCTCTTTACAACATATTATTTAGAAGAGTCAGACTGAGGCCTCAATAGGCATCATGGCTAAGCCATAAGATAGATAGGATGGATCCCAACCATAGATCTAAACCATTGTATATATATTTGTACTTATTATATCAAAACTTATGATATATATATATATATATGATATATCATTTTGGCATGTTGATGTTGATTGTGTATGTTGTTGTTATTATGGTTATGGCTATGGATGCTTTGGATATATTTATTTCTAGCACATGTATTTAGTTATTGTTACATATGCTATAAGAAATATATGAGATGTGGTTTCTTTTCTATCATTATGTAGAACACATGCATGGTTAAAATGAAATAGGCAAAAAAAAAACATGGTAAAATATAATCAATCAAAAATGTGCTACACACATTTTCAAGTTGTGAAATGTATAATAACAAGAAAATGACTAAGTATAAAGAACCAAGGGATGGTAAAACAAGATATTAAAAAAAAGAATTTGTTTTAAAACCAAAGTGAAAGTTTTTTACACCAAATTAAAATAAGTAAAATCATACTAAATCGCATTGGGAAGTATGAAAAATTGTAATAAAATGGAAGGTATGTAAAAAGTAATAAATGGCATATAAATAAATTAATTAAATAAATCAATCATACTATATCATGTTGGGAAGTTTTTTTTTTTTTTAAAAAAATTGGAAAAATATTGGTCTTAAATTTGTCACACTAATTCAAGCTGGGAAGTATGAAAAATTCAAGAAAATGGTTGTATTCTTACATGTACTTGGAAAACACAAGATAAAAGTGAAAGAGAAATTAAGAATAAAACATACTAAATTAATATGGAAAGCATATTAATGACATGTAACTTCATGATAAATCACATCTTATCTCTTATTTGACAGTTGTAATTTTGTTTGTGACTTGTATTATTGGAAACTTTTGTGAGGAATGTCAAATCCTGTTTATGGTCTTATACTGTAACTTAGAAAGATAACACCACTAGGGTGCAAAAATTTGGACAATCAAGTAATAATGGATTTGGGTAATAGGAATGAAAAGGTGGTAATTTGTGAGGAATGTTGGGTCCTATCCATGATCTTATAATGCAACTCACAAATGAAATCCTAAGGGGAGTGATCAGCAGACAAAACAATGTTTCTCAAGAGGAAATATGAGGGATATAGGTAATGAAAAAGGGAATGTAAAATTAAGACTTAGGCATCTTATGAGAAGACCTTAGGAGATAAAATGCATACTAAGGACATGATAAGACACTAAGTAACTAGTGTCCATTAATGTAAAAAAGAAACATGTTCACTATAGACACAAATCTTTGTAGGCATATAAACATGCTACTAAGATCAACTCATGAAGGTATATTAGTACAAGAAAGTTAAAATGGATCTACCTTCCCATGATGTGTTCCCTATTCCTTAGGACCCCTTACATAATTATTAATTTACTATAAAGATTATGTTCTTGTGTGAGAAAGTAGGTAGTAATAAAATATTTTTTATTCTCCTCTTCTAATCTACTAGCCTACCACACCCCAAAGGACCTTAGCTCTATCATGAGGACAACTATGGATTTTGAGTTTTGACTAGAGTAAGGATATGTGATTTGAATTAGACTTTTTAGTGTGATTGGAATTTTAAGAATATTTTGCCTTTTATATCATTGACTTTTATAAAATGATTTGGCTTTTAACTTTTTATGGATTTTTAATATTCCTCATCCATATGGATTTGGAATGGAAAATCATGAGATATGTATTGATACATATGAATGAGATTTAGGCTAAGGTTAAAGGAATATAAGTAACTAAATACAAAGACTGATAAGGACACTTAGCATGTGATCTCAAATCTCAACCATGCATATTCTTAGTTTATGAAAAAGGAAAAAGGGAAAAAGGAAATCCAAAGGTAGAATGGTGAAAGGAAAGTATAATGAGATGCATTTTTTTCCAATTGATCACATGGTAAAAGGAAATAAGTACCAAATGGAACAAGGTATTCATAATGACAATTATCTATGAAAAATACAGATAAAAAAGCAAACAATCATGGAGACACAAGAAGAGATTTTTGAGAAAAAATCAAGAAATAAAGAGAAATAAATGATAAATAAAGATAATTATATGCAAAGATAAATCATAATATAAGAAAGATATAGTATAAAAATTAAGTAATCACCATACAATAAAAATATCAATTTGACATAGTGTCAAATGATATAACAGATAGATAAAAATAAAATTGGAAAACACATCCAATAACGATGTAAATGTAAAGGCACTATGTATGTGTTCATATGTATTAATAAATATATCCAAACACATTATCCAAGACATCATATAAATCTCTATGAAGTTGAATATGAATTACTATTAATGTCTCATCAATCTTCAATGAAAACTGGGAAAAGACTTCTCTTCTAATCTCCTCAACTAAAAAATTAGGAATACTTGATGGATCATGCTAAGAAAAATAAGGCAAAGGGATTCTCCAAATAATTCATGGAATTGTGATCTATGGGAGATGAAATAATAACTAGTGGAGAAGGATCCATGGGTGAGGGACTCATGGGTAGATAAGGATCCACAAGTGATGAAAGGTCCACAGGTGAAAGAATCATGGATGGAGGCATAGAAGGTGATGAAGGGACCACAAGAGGGGATGGAACCATTGGAGGTGGATCCATGGGAGAATAAGGATTAACCTTATTATGGGAACAACCTACGGGAGGAATTGAACAAGGTATAAGATTATATATATGGTGATCCTTAAGGTGTTATTGAATGAGGTGGCAATGATCAGTGTGATGGGTGACACATTGGTGTCATAGATAATACACCTCACCATACTTAGG
The DNA here is from genome assembly GCA_037957365.1 of Torreya grandis. Classification (NCBI taxonomy): domain Eukaryota; kingdom Viridiplantae; phylum Streptophyta; class Pinopsida; order Cupressales; family Taxaceae; genus Torreya; species Torreya grandis. The sequence continues at coordinate 1,020,092 of JARHVA010002617.1, forward strand.
TATATATTTAGGTAGAACCTTTAGGGGAGGTGTGGCTTTGTTTGAGGAAGGAGAGGAATGACACAAAATATTAATATACTATCACAACTTGTGATAATTAGTAGAATAATAATTATTTGTCCCATGGAAGCAATAGATACACTTGTGAGTGGTCTTAGTAGAAGCACTCATAGAAAGAGGTATAATAGGAATGGAAGAAACTAGAGAGGACTCATCAGTGCATTTAGTGGGAAATAGAGCCATCTTAGGCAAAGAAAGCAAACCATCACCAAGGTAAGGTGGTGATGGAAGAAGAATAGAACTAAGCTCAATGGAAGGAGCAATTGGATGAGAGGTAGGGGTAGGATCAATAATAGTAGGAGCATAAACAAGCTCAATTATAGAAGGAGCAAGAATGGGCTCCACTATAATGGGAAAAAGAATAGGTTCTGATAAGGGATCTATTGAGGGAAAAGCAAGATTTATAGAAGGTCTAAGAAGGGTCTCACTAATCTCAGGAGTAAACCAACTATGGTGATTAGGGTATCTAGAAAAATGGTAAGGCCTTGTCCTAGCATGATCCATGAGCATACTCCTACAAGGATCCTTGAAAATTGGAGGTGTTGGCACCATCTCTACCCTATAATAAAGAGGAAAAATACTAAAATTTGGAACTATAAATGAAGGAAGACAAGAAGATACATGAAAAGACTCAAGGAAAGAAGAATGATAATGGATAATATTGGCATCATGGGCCTATAAAAGACCACCTAAGAATAGATCATCTAGGTAATAACCATCATCATAATCTAGGGTGTGAATATCAATGACATAAGTAGGGATGACCTTATCATCTAAGGAAGTGTGGTAAATATAATGCCAAGTATTGGTCAAGACTAAGGGAATATCATTACAAAGAATCTTATGAGAATGAGGATAAAAGGAATTAGGAAGCTAAGAGATGAAGTGAGGTGAGAGATCAATAGTTTTGATATTTAGGTTAATTTCATCAAGCTCCTCATCACCAAAATTTAAGAGGTTAGGAGGAATGTTCCCAATGAGTTCAGGATGCCCATTGTAACCTCGAGTTGAATTAATAGGAAAATTAAGATGTTGAGACTCATGGAATGGAACTCTATGCAAAGTTTCAAGAGTAGGAATCTTTAAGACACCATGGTCTTAGAATTGTTAAAAATTCTAAGGGTTAGTGTCACCTTGAATCTTATAAATGGCTCCATTATTATGGAATTTAATGCATTGATAGGTAGAAGAAGCAATAGCTCTCATATAATGAGTCCATGGCCTACCAAGAAAGATGTTATAAGAAAGGGGAAAATTAAATATCATCACCTTCACACAAATAGTGATAGATGAGATGGTAATGGGAAGTCACACACAACCTAGAAAAGGAATTTTCCTTATATCATATCCTTGGTAGGTGATACATGTAGACTTTAGATTGCATTATAAATATCCAAAGGTCTTGATGAAGTCAACAAATGCAACATAGGTGTTAGAACCCTCATCAATCAATGCACACTTAACTTAGATATTTCCTATTTGACCACTAATGAATAAGGGAGGATCATCTGTATGAATTAGAATATCTTTAGGAATCATAGAATCTATGGGAAATTTTAAGGAAAGAGAAGTTTCTATAGTTTCATAAATGTTGATAGACATCTCTTCACATTGTTGTAATATACTATCTTCAGATCTATATAAGGCTACCTCCCATTCTGTTAGGGGAGGATGAGGGACATTCATCTCAAGTAATAGTTGCATAAGATGGTTTCTATGACATTGATAAGTCCTCATAAGCTCAAAAAAAAAATTTAGGACAGGAGATTAGTGAGTTCCATGATGGGATCCCACTCATAATAACCAATAATAAGATTGTTAGATATAGGTTAATAATGATTAAAGATGTCCTTAGAAGGAGGAACCAAAGTATTTTGGAATTTATGTTGATAAGAGGAAGAAGTTTTGAACAAGGTTGAAAATTATGTTATGATGATGAAGTAGCTGATTCAAGTTGATTATCGAGAATTAGTAAAATGTGACTATGATTAGTGTTAAAAGATGACAAAAGAGTGGAAGAAATATAAAAGGAAGCGTTATCCAAGGTAGAATCACAAATTGAATCATCAAAATTAATAAGGTCATCTTTCCCCAACTCATTTAAATGAGTTGGTGAAGAATCCTAGATAACAAGATATGTTTTAGATGGAGGAGTGTAGATAAGTTAGGAGTCGATAAAAGCAACCACCCTTTGAATATTAGTCATAATGACTACATTATATTTATAAGTGGGTTCAAAAAGACTTTATACATTATTGGTGAAATGGGTTTCTTTGTCTTGATTATCTTGAATAGGTTGATGATTAAGAAGAGGGTCTTTATAGATAGATAAATGAGCATTGGCTTGGTTTAAGGCTTGAGATTTATCATGTGATTTATAATCCTTAAAATCAATTTCATAAGCTTGTTGACACTTTTGAATGATTGAATCATGATCAAAATTAGGACCCAAAAGAAATTGCATAGATAAATTATGAAGTTGTCTACAAGTCTCATGAGAATGACCCCAACTAACATGATACTAATAAAACTTGTTAGGATCATACTAGAATTTCATAGGATGAGTAGGGTCAAGATATCTTAGAAGAGGCCTAGGTATAATCTTAAGAAATTTAGTTGAGGATAGAGGTTTATGAACATTGATGTTTTCTAAGTGATGATAAGTGATTATTAGTATATTATTGAGAACGGGGTGCTAGTTTTGATGGAGTAAGAATGATAACTTGAACATTGTGAATGGTGTCATAAGAGTCTTTAACACCATCATTGGTAACATTTCAATTTTTTTTCTTAAGTGATGAGGACCCATAGAAGGTTGGAGTGGATCAAATTGATGCATAAGGACATCATGTCATTTATCTTGGTCAATAGCCTCCTCTAATGTACATGGAAAGAGAGTGTGGACCTGATATTGCAGTTTAGGAAAAGGGGCATTGGTAAAAAGATGGAATATACTATCATCATCCATGTTATGTTCACATTTATTTGAAAGTTTTCCACCATTTAACAAAGGCTTTATCAGTTTCATTTTCAATTTATTTGGAATTTATGAAGTAGGCCAAAGGGTTTTTGGGAAGATCACTAGTTTGGAATTGTTAAACTAAAGCATTCACTAAATCCTCCAAACTAGTAATGTAATGAGTTCTAAGTTTGTTGTACCAATCCAAGGCATCACCTATGAGAGTTTTGGCTAAGATTTTGGTAGTGGCAAAGGTGTTCAATTTGACCCAATCCTTATAAAGATTTCTAAATCTTTTAAGATGAAGAGTGGGATCAATTGATCCATTATAATAAATTATAGGTGTGATACCTCCTATATCAATGTTAGAAATTTGAGTAGTGAGAGGTTAATTTTGGAGATGCTTAATGATTTGAGAATATTAAAGAGGAGGGGGGGAACATTCTAGTTATGTGTGCCACAAGCCATTAGTTAAGGATGAGATTAAAGATGAAGAAGGTGGTTTTGCATTCTCATAATTTGATTTATGTTAAGATATTGAAATTTATTCATTTGATTGAATGTTTGTAACAGTAGTTGATATGTTTGATTAGCATTATTAGAATAATTAGAGTTGGTATTAGTAGTTTGGGTACTTGATGAACAATTTTGACTTGTAGGTCAAAATAGGGGACCCTTAGTAAAAAAATTCATTTTCAAGCATATAAGTGGGTATAATATATTGTAATAAGGTGTTTCATAGGTCAATTAATGTCAATTGATGTTATAATAACTTTTGTCATTAGTTCTCTAGGTCTATTTATCATTTTGAGTCTTTTAAGGGGTCAAATAGGTGAATTTAATGATTTGTATGGGTTTATTGGGAAATGTGAAAGTTTAAATAGGTTATTTCATTCACCATGTGTACCCAAAGGTCTTAAGTAACTGACAAAACTAAAAATTTGTAGGTTAATAAGAAAAAAGTTAATATTCCTAAAGAAAAGGAATAAAATGACACATGTATGGATCGTTAGGAAGCATGTGACATGTACGGAGGCCATGGAACATCTCTCTCTATTCAGAAATATAATCTCCATTATTTGGTTGATCTGGAAATGAAATTTTGAATCCAAAACCATTCTCTCTTTTTCATCCTTCTTGGCATAAAGAAGTACTTGCAAGTTTCTACTTGGTATGGCTAGAAGAAAGGGGTTTAGGAAGAATTATCTTGGGAGTTTTTTAACACTTAGATACCTTAAAATAAATATATAAATTTTTATAAATTTCCAATTGTGATTCATGAACTATCCATTTAAAGTGGACTATACAAATTTTCTAATTATTTGGTGTACCCTTCAGGTTTTGGTCTTGTTTGAGCAACTTTATATGAATCAGATGCTAATATTTATTATAGATAATTTTGGAATCCTTATATATCATTTCCCATTCTTTATTTAAATTTTGAATCCCTTTTGACAATCTAATATCCTCTAGTTTTGCATACTAGTGTATTCTATGTTGATGAGCAGGTTTCCATGGTTTTCTGAGTTTCCTTGCTTTGTGAATGGTTATAGGGGGTTGTGTTAATCCAATGTACATGTTTTAAAGGTTATAATTTTTCTCAATTCATATTAAAACCTAATTATCCAAGAAATGTTTCATGGTTGTAGTCATACTTACATATACCCATAGTCTGCCAAATTCATAGCCTTCTCCTTGCTTTTTCCACCTGTATCCATGTTGAATCATGTGTAAAGAGCCTATTTAGCTTGTTCATGAATTTTTATTTGAGTTTTAAAATATTTTTTATGTGTATAGATATAATAACAAACATATTAATCCCTCCAATGAGTGTGAAGGAGTATTGTGGCAGTCATACTAAAAACCTTCATATAGTCAGCCAGTCAAATGTGCATCTATAGGTGGTGTAAGCATTGGGCTAAGGTGTCATAAAGGGAAATATAGAAATGGTGAATCCTTATTATAAGTTCTAATAGGTTTGGTTCAACATTATGGAATTATGTGAGAAGATATAGTGGCAAAATTTTGAAAATCATGATCAAAGGGGTTTTTGAAAACATCTTATAAGGTACCTCCCAAGACTTTTAATCCATCTCAATTATCTTTCCTTGAAACCTCCATAATTAAAATCACTATACCAAATTTGGGAGGAGGTTAACAGGTGAAGGATAGTTTTTTGAGGTCTAAAGGTTACCAATAAAACTTTATTTTTCTTTAATGTTGTCTATAAGTTTTGAAGGTTGAATGAACATTGACATAAATAGTACATCCTCTTATGGTGATAATGGTCCTATTAATTGGATGATATGTATATATGTATAATGATAATCATAAGGAATAGGGTTTTGTGTTTTTTCCCACATCACCTATAGTTCGTACACTATAGAAATCCATACCTCTAGCCAGTCTCCAAAATATACATACTTCTCTAAGTGCCAAAGGAAAAGTGACAAGTTTCAAAATCATGTTTTAACCTTGCTAGGTGATGTTCAAAATAATGAGTATGGAGGCCATAAAATAATATATTATAATATGTTGGTCCTCACAATAAACCTATAGGTGTCTATACACAGACCAAGAAGCATCCACCTACAGGCAGTGTTTTGAGGAGAAGCATCTCTATATTGGGAGATGACCTTTATTTTTAAGGTAAAATGGTTTATAAAGTTTCCAAATAAGAATTTTTGTTCAATAACATGGTGTGTGACTTCAATATTTATTAAATTAACCTTTCCCCTGACATCCAAAGTCTAACTAAGCACCTATGCACTTACAAGTTTTTAACTATAAAAGAGATCCTTGTGTCTAAGACTATCGAGTTGGGACATAGATTCATAATGGATGATAACACCAAGTTGAAGAGGACCCTTTATTTACTCAAGAAGGTTCTAAAATGTGTTAAATATTAGGGTGGTAGGTTTTATGCATACCTACAAGATCCTTTTGGTCTAAGCATTGTTGATTGAGATAAACAATAAGTAGACAATGCCTTAGTTAATAGTTTTTCTAAGTTTGGCCTAAAGATATATAGAATGAGTAAATAAAGGGAATAGGAAAAAATTAAGGGTTTTATTTGTAACCTTATATCATTGAACACAACCTTAAATGATGACATTCATCTACATGAGTTTTGACCTACAGTTGACTGCATTAACTCAGTCAGGCAGTGAGTTGAGAATGAGGACCTAAGTGATAATTTAGAGTCAGTCAAGGAGAATAATGAGTAAGGAAAGTGATCCTAGGTTATGTAATAATGTTCCATATATATATCATAGAAAATAGATAAAGTAAAGAGACATTAATTTTTTAAAACATAGTCCATTATTGGAGCTTTTCAGACATAGTCCATAGAGAAAATTTTTGGAACTTAAGCATTTGGAAGGTTAAATGACTAGGTTAAGAGTTGAAATATTGTTAAAATATCCCTTAGGACTTTAATAACCAATTTAAACATTTATAATTGTCTAATAAATAGGGAAGTACCCCCTATTTTGTCTCAGACAAGGGGTACTTCCCTAATGGTCAAGACTAGTAGGGTTTGGAAAATGAAGATAGAAAGGTGAAATAGAAGCTAAGAAGATCATTAAAGGAGGTTTATAATTTTTTATTACACATATATGAATCATATAAAAATATTAAATAGGAAATTAGCCTAATTAATTAGTCTAGATACCAAAGATTGTAGTCATGACACAAGAGCAAGGTTTGAGGCCTAGAGACCAATGAAGTACCAACGTCATTTCTACCCTAACAGAGGCATTCCAACTTATGGAGGCATGTAAATAAATGTATATTATATTTAATTGAGTTAATGATAAGAAAATAAAGTTTCAATAAGTCATTTTTGGACCTTGAAGTACAAACAGACTATAAGGACAACACTAGGCCTAAGGCCAATTAGAGGATCATCCACCATTTTAGCTAAAGACAAGCTTGGAAACCTATTGAAACATTCCCTTGAGGTTAAATAGGAGGTTATAAAACCATTCAAGTTAAGGAAATATGTCCAAAAGAATAATTTTAAGCCTAAGCTTGAAACATGCCTATTAGGAAAGGATTAGGCCTATGCTCAAATTGAGGGACTTTCACATTTTTTGACTTAGACATGCTTTGAAACCTAGTGAATCATGTTTTTTGGGAATAAAAAGAGGTATTAAGGCTTTTTGAGTATATAGAGAACCAAGGAAACTCATTTTTAACCCTGAAACCCATCAAGCATGCAAAGAAACAAGGAGACAAGCTCTAATGGCCATTTTCAATTACTCATTTATTTCATGAAGCTATGTATGGGAGCCAAAGGAGTTAGGGGGTGTTAGCAAGGGTCTCATAAGCCATATTTTTGGAACTTTTTCTCAAGTTAGACATCCCAACTTTATGAACAATCATTATGACCAAAAATAGGCCTAAAACCCTATTAAACCCTTACTAAGGACTAGTCTTGTAAAATGGAGTTAGAGATGCAACCAAATGAGCTAGTTTGACCAAAATAGCTATTGTAAATTTTATATTATATCCCTAGGATGATCCACACATTTTTGGTTGTATAGAATTATATGGATGAGGTTCAAAACAAGTTTTTTGTCATTATTTTGTGTGTTGTGTAGGCTACAAGAGGAGTCAGGAGATGAAACAAAGTATTTTAAAAAATATTGAGATGTTTATTAACTCCAAATATTTATTTAATGTCCTAAAAAAAAACATAAATGTATCAACCAAGACCTTAATTTTAACCAGTCAAATTTAGCATATTGGGCAAGCTAGAGAGAAGGGAAGAAATCTTCAAGTAAAGTTATTTTAAGGTGTTTATGATGCTTATAATTCAATTCAGGGTATTTAAAATTTTAATTAAGCCTCTCCCACATATTTTCATGTGTAGTTGATGCCAAATTTGAATACAAGTGTGCTAGGTGCTTAAGAAGAAGGTTTCCTAGAGTGTAGATGATGATGGCTCTCTTCTAGGCGATTAAAAAGGACCAGGCATGCAACCAGTGTATGGAAAGGAATGTATGAGAGCCTCCCATTACATTAAAATAATTGGACCCAAAATTTATCATTTAAAATTCACTCAAATAGGTCTAATCATGAAGGTAGTTTTTTATGTAAGAAAAGGAGTTTTAGGCCACTTTACATAATTTTGATGACTTGGATTGACAATTATTGATCCTAACCTTGCAAGTTTCAACCCATATCCTCTTCCCATATGTGGATAAATATTATTATTGGATTTAAAAGTGTCTTTTTAACCTTTTAACTTCTATTTTTCTCTCTCTCTCTCTCTCAAATTCTATAAGAGTTGGCCATTTTGGCATCGTATATGATGCTCTACCTAAGTATGGTGAAGACCTACTCATTTGTATACCTTTTGATCAATAAAATGACATAGTGTTACCTCTTCATGACTATTTTCAAGTGTGTTATACATGGATGATGAATCTTGCTTAGTGAAGACTGTGGATTCCTAGCATGTGGTCTCATTTTTTGACCTTGTTTGAAGTTGGAAAACATCTTTTATAGGGCATGTGAAATGTTTTAGGAGATGTCAAATGTTGAGTGAGTTGGTATTTTCATTAGTGTAATTAAAGGCCTCATATCTAGCCCCCCTAGCTTTTCATATTCATCTATGACCTCATGATGTAACATTGATCTAAGAAGATGAATATTGAAGAAGTGTAACTTTGGTTTGTCTTTTGGTTTTACGTATAAGATGCAATTGGTTATAAGTCATAAAATTGATTTGGAATATCACCTCCTTAGTTTAGATTTGATTTTAGTTATCTCTCACCCTTTTCACCCCCAAAAGTTAGTAGTAGTAGTATTAGTAGTAGTAGTAGTAGTAGTAGTAGTAGTAGTAGTAGTAGTAGTAGTAGTAGTAGTAGTAGTAGTAGTAGTAGTAGTAGTAGTAGTAGTAGTAGTAGTTAAGTGGTAAATCAAGGGAACTAGACCTATCTATAGATTCATCTCATTCCCACAAGCCTAGAGGTGATTCCATTATTCCACTTAGATGAGGAGAGCTTTTCATATCCTAAAAGGGTGAAAATATAAGAGACAATAGTTTTTGGCATGGCTGGTGGGACTCTTATTCTAAGAGTTGGAGGATTTTGGTGTTATCCTTCAACACATAAGCCTTTAGAGGCATATTTTCAAGCATCAATGGTGACTTTGAAGACATATCAACTAGTCAAATAACCCAAGTTGCCCTTTGAATATTGATGGTAACATATTTATTTGTGTTCTTATTTTCAATGAAGATTCATGGCTGACCTTGGATTTGAGTTTTGTCCTGTATCTTATCTCATTCCCCATAAATATGAACAATTTCTTAGTCAACATTTTTATGATAATTATCAGTCCTATTATGATCATATTTATCCCTATCATGAGTTGTAGTAGTCTTATAATTAGCCTTATCAATGTCTTGTTCCTAGTCAACCTAATCCTTTCTCCAATTAACCGATTTTCACCTTCAAAAAAGTACTTTTGGGCTATGAAATGTATATGTTAGAGCTTGATACTCAAAGGGGATGTGGTAAAAGGATTCATAATCATTCCATCCATCAATTTATAAATGTATTAGAGTAAGTCAAGAAGGAGTGGGAACCTATTAAGAGAGCCAATTGGCAAAGGCTCACAAGTGAGATGATTGATGTGAGTGGTTTAGTCTCTTTCTTAGAGGATAGGCTAGAATTTCATTAGTCAACCTCACCATACCTATCAGCCTTTGTACCTAGTTCCCAAAGTTCTATATCAGCCATATATGACCCCTACACATGATCCAAACTAAGCCTATCAAGGTCATCTTCCTCCAAGTCAGTTGGAGGAGAGTATTGAAATAAAAAGTCTTGTGTTTGAGGCCAATCTTGATATGTAGATTGAGTTAGCTAACATGCATATTTAGTAGTCTATGTTGGCAGCAAAGGAAGTGGATTTTAAGCCTAATTTTCCCTCTCACATACCATCCACACCACCTAAAAAAGAGCCTCATAATCCCAATGTCCTATGTTGGAAAAAAATATTGGAATCATGGGGAAAGAAGGAGGAAAATCTTGACCAAGAGTGTAAAATTGAGAAGAAATATAATCCTAATATCCTAAGTCAAAGAAATATAGTAGAGTCATTAGGTAAGAAAGAAGATGGGAGCATTGTCCAAGAGTGTGAAGTGGAAAGTGGATTTAATCCTTTTCAAGTGCCTCCCACCCTTCCTTAAGAAGCCTCTTTTACTCTATGGCAGCCTTCATGCAATACTTATTGCCATGATGATTCCTATCAAATTCAAGAGAAGATTTTCTAATAGAACCTATACAAGAAAATAAAAGAATTAAAATAAAATATGAGAGTGATAATTCAAGGTGAGATAAAAGGTTTAGACCCAAGAGAAGATCCTATGCCTAAAAACACCCCATCTCCCCTCCCTCAAGAGCTTCCTAAAGAGTCTCTTAAATTCCATTCACAATGTGATTTTTAATTATGTGTGCCACCTCCACAAACTACTTCCTCTTTCCATCATCCTATTACCCTTTTCTTTGATGGACCTATGGTATGGTATCCAAAGAAGGATTACTTGGTCTATAAGGAAAGAGAAATCTTGCTTGAAGAAAACCTACCTCCTTGGCAACCACATTACAGCTAGATCACATGATTTCAAGATGCCTATTCTTGGCATCACCATGAAAGATGTTGAAGATATTGAATTTTTTGAAAATAGAAATCAGATTGTAGTAGCTAAGACACAACCTGAGAGCCCTCAAGTGGTCATAAGTGTTGAATAAGACGTGAGCCCTTGTGTTTAATATCTTTGCTTGGTTGATGATGAAGAATGTTTTCTTTGTGTTGAAGAACCTATCTTGAGAGAGGCATATGAAGAGGAACATAATAAATTAATGGATGATAAATAAGACTTGATTATTGTTTATGAGGAATAAATCTCCATAGGGACTCCCTTTGGTGAATAAAAGGATAGTTCATAAGCTTTTGCCTCCATATTGGATGAGGAAGAAATGATCAATGATTATTTTCTCACTTTATAAGATACTATGGATGGAATAAGAGAGTTTATTAATCAGCCTTTGGATGAATTTTTTGAAGTCATGAGAGAAGGCTATACTACTCTCCAAGGAGGTTATTAGCTGGTCAAAGATAGAGAAGGCACATAAGCAAGAAGTCACACATCAACACATGAACACTAGATATATGTGATAAACCCTCATGGGTGATAAAACAAACTATAATAAAACTTTGTATAATATTATATAAGAAATAAAAAAAACATTTAGTGAGGCAATAAACCCACAAGGAGCACCACCCCTCACTAGTTAGGCACCAACCCAACTAGTCATTTAACAAGCTTTAAATTGCAAGGAGGATATAACCCCATAAGTGACTTGGGACCAGAACATCCACTTAAAGTACAATTTTTCAATATCCAACCTACAAGGTAGTTTCATCTCCCCTCTTGACTAAGTACCAACCCAACCAAGACAAGCTTGATCACCTCAAGGCTCCTTGGTGCTCAAATAACAGATGGTGAAATCTTCTTCAACTCTCTATCTTATATAAATACATTTTAATATATTTAATAAACATATAAAACTCATTTGATGAAGATAATAATGGTTTCTCACTTCATTCAACTCACTTCAACCCTTCACCCCTCTCAAGTAACCTTCTAAGCTCACTCAAACAATATGCCTCTTCTAAGCTCATTAGGTCCACTGACCTAGACATCCACCTATAAAAACTATGTTATATAAAAATTTCTTATCCTCTTCTCCCTATTATGGTCCTCAATTACCTAATACTACTCCTTCCATGACCTCTTTTCTTTTCTTATGTCTTCATCTTATCAACTAACTCAAATAGGCCAATTAGGCCTTGATTTTATACCAAACACTTGATCTTAACCATATTAGTTATCCAATAACCTTTAAACATTTGTTTTATACCTTAAATATGTCTAAAAACACGTTTCACAAAATAAAATATCATTACAAGTTTGTCATCACTCATAAGGACCAAAACCCAATTAGGCCTAATAGAGACCTAATGGAATTAGGCCTTCTCTAAGGCACATGTTACACTCCTAACCTCTTATAATAACTTTATCCTCCACAAATTATTTAAAAATTTTTTAAAAAAATTAAATAACCCATTATGGCATCCATTTATCTCCATACCACCTGTAATTCAAATTAAACACTTGAACCATACTATTAGGCTTACTCGCCATTAGCCCTTCACACACCTAGAAAGTTTGGCTCTCATATCTAAAGCATACATTAAAAATTTAAAAACATATATATGATAAAATAAAATTAATATATTATAAATTACCTAATGATTACCACCATTTCCAGTTAACATCACCAAAAAAGCCAAAAGGTCTCATACCCAGTCTTGCAATATGACCACTTAAAACGGTCAAACACCACCAAAGTCCAGTCAAGAAATATTGACTTTAAAAATTTGAATAGGGATAAAAAAAGAATATAAAATAAATATAATTAAACTTTTATACCTCATAAACATGTTTAAATTCATTTAATTTTTTAACTCTGATCAAAACACTCAAAAATCATCTCTATAATATGACTACTCAAAACTGTCAATAGGCTTGTCAACATAGTCATGTAGAAGTTTATCTTTAACACTTGTAAGAGTTATTAAAATACATATAATACACATTAATATTTATCTTTGTGTGTGTGTGTGTGTGTGTGTGTGTGTGTGTGTGTGTGTGTGTGTGTGTGTGTGTGTGTGTGTGTGTGTGTGTGTGTGTGTGTGTGTACACACACACACATCATACTAAAATATTTATATTTCAAACTATAAATACAATTATTGGTCTTATAGACCAATCTCTCAAGCCACTCTCTTATAATCCTTACATGGTTTGATAAGCCATTTTGGCTTCCACATATTAACACCTTAGAGTAAATAAAAACATTCCATAATTATTTTATAGTTAATTTATGTCCTAAAACACAACATAATATTCATTTTATGATTTATCTAAGTGTAGAGATCCTCCAACTTACCATTCCCACTTACATATACAGAGCCACCAAACTGCCTTAAGAACTAGGCATGGTGAACATGACTTCCATCATCTATATAAACACTTAAAAAAATATAAATCATTAAATTTATCCTTAAACATCTTAATATAATATTAAAACACACATTTATAGAGTTATAATGGTAAACATGAGATATATATACCAATATCTGAAACATACTCTTTCATTATCTTAACTCACATAGATAAGCCATCTTGAGAGCACTATTTTCACCATTTGCAATGAACTCAAAATAATATAATAAAAATTTAAAATATTTATATGTGTTTAAAAATTACCTAAATAAATTGGATCCATTCTTAATCATCTGAAACACATCCTTAAAATATTTCTCACTCTACCCTGGTTTTTCTTATTGTTTTCACTCTTTGCCAATTTAGTGATAAGTCAACTTGGGTGACCAAAATATTTGAAATATATGTTATAAATTTTCAAAATAACAAAATGGACACTAATTAAAATTATTTAACTTAAACCTCCATCTATTTTAATGGATTGACCTAGTTAATTATTCATGTAGCATTAAATTATTTAGAAATAAGCCCTTTTATGTAGCTTGCACTTACTATCTTGACACAACATTACCACTTGGAGATGATTTTATGAGTCCTATAACACAAAATCATAAAATTTGATCAAAAAAACCATTTTTGGAACTTTCCAACAAGTTTTCTCCAATTAAGTCATTAAGAGGGTTTTGAGAGGGTTTTAGACTAGTTATCCTCCTTAACAATTGTTCATACAAATTTATCCCTTAAGACACATCTTAATTCTTGGAAATTTTTTTTAGGAAAATATTACATATCTCCAAAAATTCTCATATTCCCATTCAACTATCACATGTGACAATGATCACCTAAACTTCCTTCTTAGGCTTGGAAAACTTCATTTTGCATGTATAGGAGACCTTCAAACATGTTTTCTTGCCTTATCCTTCAATTCATGACCTAATATTTATTAAAAACCATTTAAAAAACTTTATACACCTCAATACATTCTCACATGTTCCCTATTACCTAAAAAACTCAAGTTGACTCTTCATTAGGCCACACTAGACCAATATGCATGTTAGATCTAAAAACAACTAGTCATACTTGGATATTGAAAACACTTGGAAACCTATTGAATTATTATATAAAAATAACACAAATATCAAATGAGATCATAATAATCTCATTATATTCCAAAAAAATTCACACAATTCTTATACTATTCACTTCATCAAGCTACCAAGTTTGTGTCTTCACACTAGGTCTCTTATTCAAGTACTAAGCCTTAAAATTGACCTTCCTTCCAATGTAGATGCACTTTAAACCTTATTATTATTTTCAAAAACATTCTCACATGTCATATCAATAATATAAATCTTTCATAGGTCATTTGATCATCTTAAGACCCCTTGTTGGATCAGATAGAGTTTAAGACTAACTTATTTGCATATTACACCAGTAGGTCTTACCTTTGTAGTCATATTATGAAACATGGCTATGTGTTTTCAGCCATGTTTTCATGACCTAAATGTATGTTCAAATGTCTTTATACATACTCTTATGCCTCAATGAATTTATCTTATATATCCATCATGTTCCTTATACCAGACTAGATATCCATGCTCAAGCCTTATAATCACTTTATGACAGTATCTTTCATCAAGGACCTATAACCACTCATTTAATCATTCCTCATTATGAATCAAAAGACATTAAAATGGATCACCATACCTCACAATATAGGGATAAAATATTCAACCTAATCCTCAATCTTGTTTTGACATCAATTATAGGCTCAAGATGATGTGATTAATGATAACTTATGACCATCTCCCCCTTTGTCATTGATGGTAAACCACATTGATGAAAAACCATAAAATAATGTATTTATACAACTTATCCATCAATATGATCTTTCTCCTCCTTTGAATTTAATTACAAAGGGTCTCTATAGATACCACCTTATATCTTCACTCTAACTTTAATAATGATACTAAATAAAATTGATATAATGCTTACCTTTAGAGTGATTGAGATGTTCACTCTCAACTTGCCTTTATGACTCAACACCTTGACCTATGTCTATCATAAATCCACAAATATCCATCATCTCTTAATTTTTATCTCATCATATTCTCTTTACCTATATCATTTATTATTACCTTGTCACCTTATCATTGGACCTGAACTTGATGATAACCTACTCAAAGACTGCCTAAAGCAATATATGTGTTCCCCCATTGATTTCATACTATGCACATAATATTGATCTCATTTTTACCAATCCAAATAGATGTTAACCTTACCTTAGGCTCAAATACAATGAATTAGAAAAATTATTAGTCATAGTGAAAAAAATTGATCATGTTTTCCTTTCAATTTTGATAAACACATCATTGGTATATACTAGGTCTATTTACAAACAATAACATTGTTCTAAAGAACAATTTTAGTCCTACAGAAACCATAGTTTATGGCAAAACATAAAAGGGTGATATCTAATGACTCAATCAATGAATATTGTTCAAATTTTTTATTCTAATGTGATTTTGTCTAGAGAAAAATATTTTTAGGGTTTTAAATGTGTATGAGGTCCATACGTATGGAGAAATGTGCTTGTAGTAAATATAGGGGCAGATAGGCCTAATGATGGCCAATAAAATAGAATAATGGGATAGAAAGTAATGAATGGAAATGAGAGGAACCTTTATAACTTCATTGGAAAATAAAAGGTGATAGAAGGTATCTTAAAAGGTACTTAGTTTCTGATAACTCTATGGTACTAGTCTGTACTAGTCAGAAAACACAAAAAAAAGGCTACTAGCTAGACAAGAGGTTGAGGGCTTGATAGACCTAAAAGGAAATTGAGGATGATATAAAGTATGAGTGGGTATAGAATAATTATATTTAACCTATGAGAGACTCTTCAAGATGAATATTATTTTCAAAATACCTAGTTTAATAACAAAGTTAATTTGGTCAAAGAAGCTCAAGGACTGGTGAAGACTAGTAGGTGTGAATTAAATCAAGGAGATTAAGAAGGTGATGGAAAGAGATGTATTAATAGAATAAATTGAATACGTTAATGGAAATTATTCAAAAAATA
The DNA here is from genome assembly GCA_037957365.1 of Torreya grandis. Taxonomy (NCBI): domain Eukaryota; kingdom Viridiplantae; phylum Streptophyta; class Pinopsida; order Cupressales; family Taxaceae; genus Torreya; species Torreya grandis. Next base: position 1,036,280 of record JARHVA010002617.1, read on the forward strand.
TATCAAATATCAAACAAGGGGATGATATCAAACCAACAGAGGAATTTGACAAACTAAAAAAGAGTAAGGAAGGAGATTCAATGCATGTTTTATGATTACAAGTATCAGCATGAGGTTATATCAGAGTATGTAAGAGTTAATTTACATTAGTTGGTATAAGAGATTATTATAATAGAGGATTAAAAAGTTTCCTATACATCACTTTCTTTAAATAAAACACCTTATCTTTCAATGTTATAATAATTTACTCAAGGGAGAATAATTTACTCAATGTTATAATAATTTACTCAAGGGAGAATAATTTACTCAAAAATTACATTATTGTGGATAGAATCAAATAATTGACCATCAAGTCTAGATACTGTACAAACTAGAACACCACAATGAGCAAGACTCAAAGGTAAATTATGTGAACATGAAATCTATAACTTTGTTAAAAATAAATACATTACACAAGGCTATCATTATTTTCACACCATGACTAATGTAAGCCTCAAAATAACTAGAATGGGATCTCAAATTTAATTAAATCAAATGTTGCATTATCTAATTATATATCCACTTAAACACAATCAACATTAGAAATTTATTTTCATATATTACTTTTCAAAACAAGATCTTTGATAGACAACCAAGACAAAACAAAGAGGAAAGGTAGGTGAAATCTTGGCTCAATCATAATAAGATTTAGTACTCAAATGTGTTAACCCATTACAATAGCAAGAAATGATGCTCTTATATAAAATATATAGTTAATTAATGAATTTTGATAGACAAACAATATTAACTACTCTTAATACAAACATTAAATCAATCACCTATCATACTTTAATTACTTGTGATAACACATCAAGAAACAAAAAGATAAGTCTAGTATAGTCATGGAAAAACTCCACATTATAAAATATTTAGGATGAATAAAATTCACTCTCTAATTTATTTCAAAATACCACTTTAGCCTTATTAACTTTAAACCTTCCCCACTAGTTGAATGTTGATCCAATCAAAGAGAGACACCTGATTGCAATCCAATACCAATGATAGATCTTTTGGTTCATGTATTATCTTACCCATTCCACATGTTTTTACTTATCTTCATGATGAAAAAACCTCTTCTTAATGCTTCCCTATTTTATTAAACAATGATAACCAAGTAGATAAATATTGGAATAATGATTATTCTAATCTATATATGTGTTGGATCTTCTTCTTTAATGAAATTATTGATGTCTTTAAATACCAAGGTAAATATTCAATGTTATCCAATCTTTAAAAATAAATTAGTTTCACCTATTAAATTTATTAAAATATATAAGTAATATAAATAAGGGAACAACTAAGACTATTTACACTATTATCTCATAGCTAGCGATGATGATGAAGAAATGGATTATCACTTTTAATTATCACTTCCCAGTACTATTTTGGTGATGTATTCTTGTTTATTTTAATTTTGTGATCAACCCATGAGATATTATATTTAGGCTTTCTCAACCAACATTGTGTTGTGTCTAGTATAAAATACTTGGGTCTATGTACTGTAGTTGTTTTCTTTCTTTTGCCTACAATATTTACTTATTGTTGAACATAAACCTATCACTTTCCCATCATTTCCTTCTTTACTTGATGTCAAATGTAGGGTAATTTTCCTCTAATTACATTTTATTATATAGGTATAATTATTTAGGATCCAAGTTTGTAAGATGCATCCACATGTCACAATCTCAAAACATCAAAGCTCATAAGACTTTGAACTTGTATACTTGTGGTTTTCAAGTCCTAAAGTGTTGATCTACTGACGCATGGATGACACGAATGCCTTAATAGATTATGAATATAAAAATAATCATAAATTTTTCCTTTTTCCTTGTTTTCCACATGTTTTTTTTACCTTTAAACCTATCATTTTGATCCTATCACCTATCTCATTGACTTCTCGATCTTTAGACACGTAGATGCCTTGCATCTCTTAGGGTCATCAAACTATTCATATTTTGGATTTAGGAACCTTAAAAGTGTTATAATCACAAAAATTGAGATGGTGTGGAATGAATTAATTTACCTAATTTTCACTAAATTCCATACATCATTCATCACCCATTCAAACTAACATAGAGATATATCAAAACATAGAGAAGTAATCACATAAGCAGGAAGTAACCCATCAACACTTGAACACTAGATATATTTGTGAAACCCTCATGGGGGATCTATCACACAACTTTTAAATATATCCTATAAGCAATGAAACAACATTTAGTGAGGCACCAACCCCATAAGGAGAACCAATCCCTTACTAGGTAAACACCAACCCAACTAGTCCTTTAGCAAGCTTCAACTTGAAAGGAGAATAAAACCCTATAAGTGACTTAGAAATAACATATACACTTCAAGGATATGGTTTAAAGCTATAAAATTCAAGGTATCTCCAACTCCCCTCTTAAATAAGCACCAACCCAACCAAGACAAGTTTGATCACCTCAAGGCTCCTTGTTGCTCAAAAAATTGATGGTGGAATCTTATTCAACTCTCTCTATCTCTTATATATCTTCATTCCACTGTCTATAATACACCCATTAAACTCCTTTGCTAATTTCAACCCTCTACCCCTCTCAAATTACCTTCTAGGCTCACTCGCTCAACATGCCTCTTTTTGGCTCATTAGGCCACTGACTTGGCCATCCACATGTATAAAATATGTTAGATAAACATGTGTTATCATATGATACGTTTTATGGTTATAAATGACCTACTACTCCTCCTTCAAGGATATTTTTTATTTACTTGTGTCCTCATCTTCTTAAGTAACTCAAATAGGCCAATTAGGCTTTACTTTTATACCAAACACTTGATCTTACCCATCTCGGTTGGAAAATAAAATTTACACATTTTATTTATACTTTAAATAGGTTAAAAAAACATGTTTCACACAATAAAAAATAATTACACAAGTTGGTCATCACTCATAGGGACAAAAACCCAATTAGGCTTAATAGAGACCTAATGGAATTAGGCCTTCTCTAAGGCACACATTACACTCCTAACCTCTTGGAACACATTTAGACTAAACCAATTATTTAAACACTTAAAAAATTATTAAATAAATACATTATGACATCCATTTAGTTATATACCACCTATAATTCAAATTCACCACTTAAACCATGTTATTAGGCTTACTTGCCATTAGCCTTTCATACTCCCAAAAAGTCTATCTCTCATATCTAAAGCATATAGTCAAATTTTCAACAAAAAAATAATAAAATAAAATTAACATAGTCTCCATGACCTCATGGTCACCTCCATCTTCATTGGATGTCACCAAACAGGCCAAAAGGTCTCACACCCACTCTTGTAATATGACCACTTAGAATGGTCAAACACTACCAAAGTACAGTAAAGAATTCTTAAATGTACAAACTTTAATAGGGAAAAAAAATAATATAAAATAATTATAATGAAAATTCTATACCTCCTCAATATCTTAAAAATAATTTAATTCTCAAACTCTGAGCAAAATACTCAAAAATCATCTCTGTAATATGACTACTCAAATATATCAATAGGCCTATCAACACAGTCATGTAGATGTTTGTATTTAAAAAATTTAAGAGTTATTCCAAGACATTAAATTAAAATTAATATATCATATGTGTTCCATATATAATCATTATATAGTTATATTTCAAACTCTAGAGACAATAATTGGTCTTACAAACTAATCTCTCAAGCTACTCTCTCACAATCCTTACATAGTTTGATAAGCCATTTTGGATTCCACATATTAACACCTTAGAGTAACTAAAAAACTTCCATAAATATTTTATATTTAATTTATTTCATAAAACACAACATCATATTCATAGGATTATTTATCTAAGTGCGTAGATCTTCCAACTGACCATTCCCACTTACACACATTAAGCTGACAAACTGCCTTAAAAACTAGTCATGGTGAACATGACTTCCATCATCTATATAACCAATTAAAATAACTTATAAATAATTAATTTTATCATTCACCATCATGAAATCATCTTAAAACACATAAGTATAAAGTTATAATGGTAAACATGAGATATATATATCAATATTTAAAACATACTCTTTCATTGTCTTGACTCACACAGACAAGCCATATTGAGAGCGTAGTTTTCACCATTTAAAATGAACTAAAAATAATATAATAAACATGGAAAAGATTTATAATTTTTTTTTAAAATTACTGAAATCAATTGGATCCATTCCTAATTATCTAAAACACATCCCTAAACTCTTTCTCACTCTAGCCTAGTTTTTCTCATTATTTTCACTCTTTGCCAATTTAGTGATAGGTCAATTTGGATGACAAAAATAGTTGACATATATGATATAAATTTCCAAAATAAAACCATGTACATCAATTAAAATTCTTGACCTTAAACCTCCATCCACTTGCATGCATTGACTTGGTCAATCCTACTTGTAGCATCAAATGTTTTAGAAACAAGACTTTTTATATAACTTCCACTTATTGTCTTGACACATTACTACCACCTATATATTCCCTAGAGGAATCCTATACCAAATAAGATAATCAAAATTTATCAAACAAACCATTTTGAGAAATTTCCAATAACTTTTCTCTAAGCAGGTCATTAAGAGGGTTTTGAGAGGGTTATAGACTAGTTATCCTCAATGATTATTCATAAATAATTTGCCCCTTAAAGCACTTCCTAATTCTTTTAAAAATTATTAGTAACATTTTCCATCTTTTTAAGGTTAAGAAAAATGGCTCCTATGGCTCCTGTGCATGCGCTCTCAAAAAATTTGAAAGCGGCTGTCGTGAATCCGGTGGCTGGTGTGGCTGTGGCTACTGTTACGGGAGGGGTTTTTTTTGCTACTAAAGGGAGGGATCTAAATACCCTTAAAATGATTTCTTTTGTAGAGGATGGAGATACGACAGCTTTGCATCTGGCCTTCGCTCCTGGTTCAGGGTTTGGACCTGGGGGGAGAACCTTTGTGGATGTGGCGGCCTTCGAAGCAGATATACATGATGCTTTGCCTCACGCAACACTTGAGCCAACTCGCGTCTCGCATATAAGTGCTTTAAAACCTATTAAGGTAACTCTAGACCCTAAATTAGTATAAAATATATTCCAATCAGAAGAATGGTTTTCCTCTTGTGCTGCCATTTTTTGTTTTCATGGTTTCTGGCCCTCTTTTGTAGATCTACAGAATTGGATCTCCAAGAACTAGTTGCAAATTAAAGATGGTCAAATCCATCCTTGTGCCAGGGGCTTTTTTATAGTTATATTTCAAAGCCTTGAAGATAGAAAGTCTATATTATGTCACAATAATTTTTCTTGGCAGGGCATATTTCCTCTTATGGCCAAACCTTGGCACAAGGATTTTAATCCTCTCTCAGAATCCTTTAACAAGCTCCCTATATGGGTGCGGCTCCCTTATCTTCTGATACACCTATGGGAAGAGGCAGTTTTAAAAACCATTGGAAATGCTAAAGGGGATTTTTTATATGAAGAAGATAGAGTGACTCGTCTCCACTTGACTTGTGCATGAATTCTAGTAGATCTGGATGTTTCTAAGGGCCTTCCTGAGGTAATTTGCCTTGAATCCCCAAGGGGCGTTTGGACACAAATTTTGGATTATGAGGGGATCCCTTTTCGATGCAGGAGGTGCCACTAGATGGGACATATTGCTGCTCATTGTGTTGCTGGGAAATCCATTCCCAGACGTTCACCTTCTTGGTGGCCTAAGGTTACCACTGAACATAACTTTGACAAACAATCACTGGAAACAACAATAGATTCCGAGACCGAGATCGAGGAAAGTTCACAATCTAAACCAGAAGATGAAGAGGATTCTTTGGTGAGTCATTCTAATGTAGCCCCTATGGAGGCTATGGTTAGTGATATAGCTGAGTCAGAGGAGGAGGTGATGGTCTCTTCCCCTGTTTTGGAGGATCTTTCTAAGAGCCAGACTGTGTTTGACTCTCACAAGGATTTTATGCCTACTAGTGTACAAAGATCATTATATTCTGAGGCATGGGTTGCTGAGGCAACTAAGGTAGAGGATGGATGGAAAGCTGTTAGGAGAAAGAAGTCTAAGCCTTTGGTCCCTCCTCTAGATATGAACCTTCAGTCATGCAAAAAAAAATCTTAACTTAAAAGATTCATCTAAAGCTCCCTTTTGCTGACTAGTTTTTTGGGGGTAGAAACTGGTTGTTTTTTTTGGTTTTCTGGTTAATGGTCTGGAAGGTTGTTCAGCATGTTGTTCTAGTTGGTTTACTTTCAGATTAGTGTTTTGATAGCAGTTTTTCATGGTCATATTTGTTGGTAACAAGCCCCTGTAAAACCTGGTTTTGGTTCTATTCTGTAATCAGGTTCTTTTGTTAACCTGGTTGTGCTTTAAGGTTTATCTTTCTCTTTGTGATGGGTTTCGAGGTCCCTTCAAAACTTGTTTTTACCTTAATCTAAAACATTTTCCATCTTTCTAAAAAGGCTCATCTTTTCATGCAATTGTCACACATGCCAATGAGGACCTAAACTTCTTTCTTAGGCTTGGAAACCTTCATTTTGCATGCATAAGAGACCCTCAAACATGTTTTCTTACCTTCTCCTTCAATATATGACCTAATATTTACTAAAAACCCTTTAAAAAACCTATTACAACTCAATCCATGCTCACATGTTCTCTATTACTTTGAAAACTCAAGTTGACCCTTCATTAGGCCATACTAGACCAATATGCATGTTCGATCTAGAACCACCATTCATACTTGGATATTGAAAACACTTGGAAACCTCTTTAACTATTTTAAAAACATAAAACACATGTAAAATGACATCATAAAAATCTCATTATAATTCAACTTTCTTCACACAAGTCTTATACTATTCACCTCATCAAGCTACCAATTTTGTATCTTCACACTAGGTCTTTTATGCAAGTACTAAGCCTTAAACTTGACCTTATTACTATTTTAGATGCAATTACAACATTATTAAAATGTTAAAACACTTAATAAAATGTTATATAAATACTTTTAATCCTTCATATGTCATGTTAACATCTTAATACCCCTAGTTAGATCAGATATAGAGTCTAAGACTAGCTTATTTGTATATTAGACCCACATATCTTACCTCTATAGTCATACTATGAAACATTCCTAAGTATTTCCATGCCATAAATGTAGGTTAAAATTTACTTATACATCCTCTTATGCCTCAATGAATTTATTTTATAGATCCATCATGCTCCTTCTTGTACCAGACTAGATATCCATGCTCAAGTCTTCTAAGCACTTTATAATAGTATATTTCATCAAGGACCAGGAACCACTCATTTCATCATTACTCATTATGAATCACAATAAATTCAAATTTATCACCATAAATTCAAATTTATGCAAGTACTAAGCCTTAAACTTGACCTTATTACTATTTTAGATACAATTAAAACATTATTAAAATGTTAAAACACTTAATAAAATGTTATATAAATACTTTTAATCCTTCATATGTCATGTTAACATCTTAATACCCCTAGTTAGATCAGACATAGAGTCTAAGACTAGCTTATTTGTATATTAGACCCACATATCTTACCTCTATAGTCATACTATGAAACATGCCTGAGTATTTCCATGCCATAAATGTAGGTTAAAATTTACTTATACATCCTCTTATGCATCAATGAATTTATTTTATAGATCCATCATGCTCCTTCTTGTACTAGAATAGATATCCATGCTCAAGTCTTCTAAGAACTTTATAATAGTATCTTTCATCAAGGACCAGGAACCATTCATTTCATCATTACTCATTATGCATCACAATAAATTCAAATTTATCACCATACCTCATAATATTAAGATCAAACAGTCAACCTCATCCTTAGGCTTCTTTTGACATCAATGATAGGCTCAAACTCATGTCATCAATGACAACTTGTAACAATCTCCCCCTTTGTCATTGTTGGCAAACTACATTGATGGCAAACTAAATTGATATAAAACCACAAAATAACTAATCCAAAAAACTTATCCATCAATATGATCCTTCTCCCCCTTTGAAATTAATGACAAAGTGTCTTGATAACTACCACCTTGTCTCTTCACTCCAACTTTAATAATGATACTAAAGAAAACTAACCAAATGCTTACCTTTAGAGTGATTTAGATGCTCACTCTAAAATTACATTTATGACTCAACACCTTGACCTATGTCTATCATAACTCCATAAATATCCATCATCTCTAACCTTTTAACGCATCATCTACTCTTTGCCTAAATCATTTCTTCTTACCTTGCCACCTGATCCTTGGACCTAAACTTGATGACAACCTGATTAAAGACCTCATGAAGAAATATATGTGCTCCTACTTTGATCTCATTCTATGTGTATACTACTGATCTCATTTTGACCAATTCAAATAGATACTCAACTTACCTTATGATTAAATCTAATGAAGTAGAAAACTTCTTAATCATAGTGAAACCAAGCTCACACTATGATTATTTTCTCCTTTCAAGTTTTGTCAACACATCATTGGTATATACTAGGCCTATCTACAAATAATAACATTGTTCCAAAGAACAATCTTAGATGTCTATACATATATATATATATTCATTTTTCATGTGTCATGCAAAAAAATATTATTCATGAAGTAATATATTCTCATTATGTTTCACAAGCCATCATGGCTCATACCATCTCAAAATAACTTCCACCTCCTTGGATAACATACAGTCATACCAGGGCTCTTAGACAACTGATCTTCTATATGATACTTCTTCAAAATGACTCAACAGGTCAACTTCAACCATTAATACAAGACCCCATTAAGGAATTTTATAATTTAGTCATTCTCATATCATTGAATCTTCTTTATGACATTTACAACATTTCATCATGTTCCCTCTATGACCTTATCAAGTCATCTTTGATAGTAATGAAGCAATATAGTGATAATACAATTTTTCAAGAGATACTAAAACAATATTCATTAGGTTTATAGACTTCTTGGGATTATACAAAAATATTATCACCAACATATATTTTTGGATAACTCACAAATCATATACAACCTAACCTTCTATTCTTATAACCATCTTCAGACCATGGATCACATAATCAACACTTATATCTTCAAAGACATTAGTCTTATAGACCATTCTTCAAATCTCATACCACTTGGTCTATATTTGCTTCCTAGGCATCATGCTACACTCAAAAAAGTATTGTAAGAAAGATAATTATAGTAGGTAACATTGTAACAAGTCCATCTACCACTCCACTAATCTCTTTGTTCAACATATCTTGCATATAGTCTTCTTTGAACTCCTCTCTTGGATCTTGTTACCTCAAAGTATATATGATCAACTATCATACAAATATAACCAATGATATATACTTCAATACCTTTATATCTCATGAAGTATCAAACAAACCTCAAATAGGTCACATCATCATACTTTAGGCTTCTAACAAACCTCTTCTCATCTATGATGTCTCCATAGACTCAACTCAACTCATTTAGTTTGATGATCACTCATAGCATCTTCATGGAAACAAAAGGTTAAACTACCTTCTTTGTAAGGCCTAAAACAAGGTTCTACAAGACACCTTGATGCCTTTACATATATCTTTATTTAAACAAATCTTCAATGTCCTTTTGACTATGAACTTAGGTTTGATCTTGGACTTGGCTTCAACATAATCCTTCTTCAATCTTGCTAGTACCATCATGTAGACTTCTATGAGAACCTCAATAATGACCTTTAAAAACTTATCCATCTTATGCTTCTGGGATCACCTTCAATCAATCTATCCTCCTCCAAAGTACCTACTCTGATACAATTTTTTTAAATCATAACCATTGAGAGGGGGATGAATAAGTGTATAAAATTTTCACTCAATTCCATACATCATTCATTACCCATTCAAACTAACATAGAGATATAGCAAATCATAGAGAATAAATCACATAAGAAAGAAGTAAAATATCAAGGGATGAAAACTAAATATATGTGGGAAAACCTCATGGGGGATAAAACCCACTATTACACCACTTGGACACTATCTTATAGCTATGAAACAACATTTAGTGAGGCACCAACCCTTCATTAGTTAGGCACCAACCCAACTAGTAATCTAACAAGATCTAACTTAAAATTAGGATAAAACCCCGTAAGTTACTTTGAACCAACCTATCCACTTCAAGGACACTTATTCAAGATCCAACCTATAAGGTAGTTCCAACTCCCCTCTTAACTAAGCACCAACTTATAAAAGACAAGTTTCATCACCTCAAAGCTCCTTATTTCTCAAACAACTGATGGTGAACTCTTATTTAGCTCTCTCTTTTCTCAATCTACATTCCAATATCTATCATACACCTAGAACACTCATATGATGACTCTATTAATAATCTCTCACCTCATTCAACTCACTTAAACCCTCTACCCATATCAAATAGCCTTTTAAGCTCACTCACTCAACATGACTCTTCGAGGCTCATTAGATCCACTGACCTAGTCATTTGCCTATAGAAACTATGTTAGATAAACATGTTTTATCCTCTACTCCCTCTAATTTTCCTTAATGACCTACTAATTCTCCTTCAATGAGCTCTTTTTTTTGCTTATGTCTTCATCTTCTAACTAACTCAAATAGGATAGTTAGGCCTTGCTTTTATACCAAACACTTGATCTTACCCATATTTGTCAGTGAATAAAATTTAAACATTTGGGTTTTAATTTAAATAGGTTCAAAAACATGTTTAACATAATTAACAATCATTACACAAGCTAGTAATCACTCATAGAGACCAAAACCCAATTAGGCCTTCTCTAGGGCACACATTACACTCTTGACCACTTGGAACACCTTTAGCCTCCACCAAAGCTTAAAAAACTTCAAACACTTATTGAATATACCCATGATGACATCCATTTAGGTCCATACCACCTTTAATTCAAATTCACCAGTTGAACCATGCTATTAAGCGTACTCACCATTAGACCTTCACACAACCACAAAGTTTGTCTCTCAGATCTGAAGCATACAGTCAAATTTGACAAAAAATAATGATAAAATCACATAAAAATAGTCTCCATTAATTAATGGTCATAAAAATTTCCATTTTACATCACCAAATATTCCAAAAGGCCTCGCACCCACTCTTGCAATATGACCACTCAAAATGGTCAAACACAACCAAAGTTCAGTAAAAAACTCTTAACTTTACAAACTTGAATAGGAAAAAAAAAGAATATAAAATAATTATACTAAAAATTTTAGACCTATTAAACATATTTAAATTAATTTAATTATTCAACTCTAATAAAAACACTCAAAAATAATCTTTAAAATATGACTACATAAAACTATCAACAAGCCTATCAATATAGGCATGTATAAGTTTGTATTTAACACTTGTAAAATTGATTCCAAGACATATAATTCACATTAATATCTCCTATATTATATTTATATTATCCTTAAATATTTATATTTCAAACTCTAGAGATAATCATTGGTCTTATAGACCAATCTCTCAAGCCACTCTCTCATAGTCCTTACATAGTCTGATAAGCCATTTTGGCTTCAACATATTAACATCTTAGAGTAAATGAAAACATTCCATCAGGATTTAATATTTAATTTATGTCCTAAAACACAACATAATATTAATATTATTATTTATCTAAGTTTATATATCCTTCAACTTACCATTCCCACTTACATACATAGAGTTGCCAAACTACCTTAAGAACTAGTCATGGTGAACATGACTTCCATCATCTGTATAACCACTTAAAAGAACTTATAAATAATTAATATGATAATTAAACATAATTATATCATATTAAAAAACATATTTATAGAGTTATAATGGTAAACATGATATATATAGACTGATATTTGAAACATACTCTTTCACTATCTTGACTCACACATACAAGATATATTGGGAGCACTATTTTCACCACTTGAAACTAAATCCAAATAATATAATAAAAATTAAAAATATTTATAGTTATTTAAAAATGACCTCAATCAATTGGATCCATTCCTAATCATTTAAAACACATCCCTAAACTCTTTCTCACTCTACCCTAGTTTTTCTCATTATTTTAACTCTTTTCTAGTTTAGAAATAGTTCAACTTGGATGACCAAAATCGTTGATAAAAAAAGATATAACTTGAAAAAATAACATAATGGACATAAATATAAATTTTTAAACTTCAACATCCATCCACTTGTATGCATTTACCTAGTCAATCCTTCCTGTAACATCAAATTCTTTAGAAACAAGCATTTTTGTAGCTTTCACTTACTGTCCTAACACACCAATATCACCTGGAGATGCCTATAGGAGTCTTATATCACATCCAATCATAAAACCTGGTCAAACAAACCATTCTTATCACTTTATAAAAAGTTTTCACTAATCAGGTCATTAAGAGGGTTTTGAGAGGGTTTTAGACCAATTATCCTCAATGATTATTCATACAACTCTATCCCTTAAACAACTTCATAATGCTTAGAAAATTTTCTTAGGACCCTTTTCCATCTCTCCTAAAAGACTCAATTTCCCATGAAACTATAACATGTGCCAATGAACACCTCAACTTCCTTCTCAGGCTTGGAAACCTTTATTTTGCATGCATAAGAGACCTTTAAATGTGTTTTATTACAATATCATTCAATACATGACCTAAGATTTGGTAAAAAAAACCCTTTATAAAACCTATTACACCTCAATACATTCTCACATCTTCTCTATTACCTTGAAAACTCAAGTTGACCTTTTATTAGGCCACACTAGACTAATATGCATATTAGGTCTAGTACCACTAGACATACTTGGATATTGAAAACACTTGGAAACATATTGTATTATTATAAAAACATAACACACATGTCAAATGACATCATAACAATCTCATTACTTGTCAACCTTCTTCACACAAGTCTTATACTATTCAACTCATCAATCTAACAAGCTTATGTCTTCACACTATGTCTCTTATGCAAGTAATATGCCTTAAAATCTACCTTATTTTCATTATAGATTCACTTTAAACCTTATTAAAAAATTTAAACACCTTATCACATGTCATATAAATACATTAAATAATTCATAGGTCATGTTAACATCTTAGGACCCCTACTTAGATCAGATAGAGTCTAAGACTAGCTTATTTACATATTAGACTTGTAGGTCTTACCTCTATAGTCATACTATAAAACATACATGGGTATTTCCATGCCTTAAATGTATTTTCAAATTTACTTAGACATAATATTATGCTTTAGTGTGTTTATATTCTAGATCCATCATGCTCCTTCTTGTACTAAACTAGATATCCATGCTCAAGCCTTCTTATCACTTTATGATAGTATCCTTCATCAAGGACGTGTAACCACTCATTTCATAATTCTTCAATATGCATCAAAATAAATTCAAATGGATCATCATACCTCACACTAGCAAGCTCAAATATTCAACCTCATCCTCAGGCTTCTTTTGACATCAATGACAAGTTTAAGCTCATGTCATCAATGATAACTTACAACAATGAGTTGAGTCCATGAATTGTGCCACATGGCACAATCTTGAGATTCCAAGTGATATTTAATGATTTTTTCATCTTTTCCCTTTTGTCTGAGTTTATATTAAATGAAAACTTTCCACATGTATGTTTTACAAATCTTAGGTCATTAAAACATCTTTATTGTGGAATGCCCCCTCTAAGCCCTAACTAACTAAGATTATGCCATATGGCATAATATCAAAAGTTTAGGCATCAAAACACTTTAGAATATTGACTATGATGCTCCCTCAAGCTCTAAATGCTTGATATTTTAGCACTTGTCATGATCTTATTAATTCAAGATCCAAAAGACTTAAGAACTGAAAACCTATAGCTGGAAAATCTTAAGTACACTAGATTTCTCCACATGGAGTATGATTGATGGTTAAAGAGGTTATAACTATTTAACTCTACATCATGAGTCACTGAAGATATAATACTTGAACTACTAAATATCAAGACCAAATACCTGAGATAATAAACCATGATAAAAAGAGACTTCAAGGAGATTATTAGTATATTAATCAAAATAAAAATCCATCTAATCTTGTATAAAACCTAATCAAAGCATGTAAAAACTTAGTACTAACTAGGTGAAATGCAAACCAAATTAGATCAAATTTTTTTTTTTTTATAAATAACTAAATCCTAATGAATATACATGTTTGCCTATGTAAGCACACTCTAAATTAGAAAAGACTAAACTAATATCCAAAATGAAGTTTCTTTCAATAATTTGACCATTCTAAATTACAAATTGGATTGTATACGGTCAAATAAAGATCATAATCAAATTAAAATAGACCTTTTTCAAATAAATCAAATCTTAGAAGTTTTAGAATAAAACTTTGAATATACAATGAATCAATGAAAAGTAAAATTGACTTTAAAATCAAATGCTTATAGGCTATGCCAATAGATAATAAATTGATCATCAAAGGGCCCATATTTTACTTGACATTTTAAATTACATGAAATGTGTATATTAATGATGTATACATCAACCTAAATCACTTTATAAAACTTCAAAAGGTCAATTTTTGTTTCTTGAACTCTCAACGAGGATTGTGTAGTCATTATGAATGAATGATCAAGTGAAGCTATGCCAAAATTAACAAGTTTAGATCATGATCTAGGGACTAAAAATGGAACACAATATATGAAAATTCAATAAAACTAATAAATAAAGTCATGTTAATATATAAGAATTTAATAATAAAATAGTTATGTTAAAGCAAGAGGATCCCTATATGAAAAACTAAGTATAGATCATGTTAGACCCAAAAATGGTGACTTCCACAGGGAGAATGTTGTTTAGCACTCAAAACCTAAATTTTAAATCATCAAACCTAACAAAAAACACAAAACTAGAAATAAATCCTTCAAACAAAACCATAAATATTAAATCAATAAAGTGTACCTCAATATTTACCATACTAAGTTTTAGATCTATGTAATATCATCAATGTGTGTTATGAGCGATTGATTCTTATATAGATCTTGCATTCATGTAAAGAAATTTAAACTTGTCTAAAATAATTAGAATATCTACAAAGGACAATTTTAGATGTTTGACTTAGGAGAAATGTCATGGGCATTGATCTGCTACTATCCAGGCATCTATATCCCTAATAAAGGTACCTCTAGTCTAACTCAAGGCCTTGCTCCATTACCAACTAGGCCAAAAATCTTATGATGGAAATTGATTTAATCACCCTTTCAAGGAAAGGATTTAGATTTTGCATTTTTTCAATTTCATTTTTATTTATTTATTTTGAAAATATTTCATTATTCAATTCATTAAGGGTTGGGGATAAATCCATGGGTGTAATGATAGACTCAAAAAATTCATAATCACTAAGACAAAGTTAAATCAATTTAATGCCTAAATTTTAATTCAAATAAAAAATTAGGTTTAGTTTTATGTATCCAATAAGAAACTGAAACAATTCTAAAATTCGCACATTATATTTTGAATCATAGGCCTTTAAAGTTTGAAAATTTGCAAAGAAAATTGTTATAGCCTATATAACTATTCAAGGATGATTCACATTCTAATTTTTTGAAAAAAACTAAAAATTATCATACTTTATCATCAACCATTTGAAGTTCCTAGCCTATAATAACATAAGGACAAAACTTTGATTTAGTATATTATTGTCTAATTTTTTTTCCATTATTTATAGTCTAAGAATCTTATCATCTTGATTATATACTCCTCATAAAAGGAAGGAACAAGGCACAATAATGAAGATTAAATAATGCTAAAGACTATCCTTCCAAGAAATTGTTTTCTTATGATAAACATGTGAACAACTATAATAATTTTTTGAAAAGGCACACTACAAACCATGAAAAGGTCAAAAAACAAACCAACTTTAAACAAGTCAGGGAAAAATAAATAACACATGAAACAAACAAAATTAAGACAAACAAACATAAATGTAAACTAGATTAAAGCAAATAGAAAAAGAGTAAACAATAGTTATTAAAATATAAAACTATATAGAAAATACATACATAGAGGAACCACATTATCCTTACTTAGAAATGGTATTAGATAGAGTAGCCATGAATTAATGTTTCAAGTAATATCTATCAGCTAGTAGTGGCAAGTCCTTGCCCTAGAGATCTCTCAATCTAAATGCATTCTCTCCAAAAAGCTCAGATACTTGATAAGGGCCAATCTATAAAGGATTAAACTTAGCATGTTAACCCTTTCTCTCATAGGCTTTGTCCCATAATAAGATTAAGCCTAAAACATGAGATGCTTTCAATTATGCTTTCTTGTCAAACCATCTCTTCATATTAGCCTAAGATTTATTAAAACTTTGTAAAACTTCATACCATGTATCTTATAATTGGATTAGGTTCAAAAATATGGATTTACTTCCTAGATCTACTTCCATGTATTCTTGTATGAACTGATAAGTGGGTTTCTTGAGATACATTGGGAAAATTGGCTCTACTTCATAAATAAGATGGAAAGGGGAACTGTTTAAGCTCTATTTATGCCTTATTATGTCAGCCTATAGAGCATGTTTAAGTAGCACATACTAATTATATGGGTTTTAATCAATTGATTTCTTTATCGAATTTAACAAATTATCATTGGTTGACTTTTCCAAACCATTTCCATGAGAATAATATTTTGAGGGGAACTTTAATATAATTACATTATGGTATGCCCAATTAGTCATCTCTGTTGATTATAAAATAGGTTTATTGTCATATACAAGTGATAAAGGAGTCCCAAATTGAATTACAATATGTTTTCCCAAAAATGTAATAACTTCTTCAATTGTATTATTCCTTGTTTATTTATCTTCATTCCATCTTTTACAATAGTCGATGATGATAAGAATGAACTAACGAATTGGAATTTGTGATTCTAATGAAGTCTAATCCCTATTAATCAAAGGGGCATTCCTCAATCATTGGCTATAAAATAATGAGATCATGAATCTCTCTTTTATAAAATATTTGACATGAATGACAAGTCCTCACATGTTCATTAAGCATCCTTGAATAATGTTGACCAATAGTATCCATCTCTAAGAATCATGTGTGTCATGACATTACTATAAGGGTGACCACTTCCCAACTTATCATGAAATGAGTTCATCACCTACTGTTATTATTCATTGGATAAACATCTCAAGTAAATATCCTCATGATTACTATAGTATAACACTCATCTTTGTAACTTATAGTGTAAATCCCTTAGCCTCAATGCTCTTCTTTAAATCCTATCAAAATGGACTGGTGGTTTTTTATAAAGTGAATAATGTAGATTTGAATCATACCATAGACCTAATTGAACTTTAGACTAATTAACTTACACAATAGAGATGTTGGGATCAACTTCTAAAATTAACTTGGACAATCCTTGACCACATACTAATTTTTATAATTTCACTTTGATGTCATATTCCTAAAGCTTAGTAATCTAACATCTTCTTCTTTTACCTAGCTCATTCTATCCTATCATTTGATTGACTAAAAAATATAAAAATATGACATGTAATTTATTCTTCAATATTTAATGATGAAACTTTATAACTATCTTGACCAACACGTAGGCTTGTTTATCCAACATAGGATAATGTAATTCAACCTCTTTCATATATGTACTCATAAATACTATGGGTGTTATTTATCTTCAAATCGTTATGTCAAAATAGTTGTAATCATATGATCAAATGAAAATGAGTAGAGATAGAAATCAATAGCATAATATAGGTTGACTAAAATGATTTCACCTCTTTCCTAATATTTGGTAGATCAAATTTGGAAATAGCACTAGCTTGATCTAGGTTAATTGACATACCTTACTTAGTGATAATGTGACCTAAAATTTTATGTTTAGTTGCATAGAAGACACATCTACATCATTTAGATACTTTTTATAGATGACTCAAGTGATTTGATCTATGTTTAGAAACACTTTCAGGTCATCCATATATATTATTATGTACTTATCAATTAGGAATTTGAAAATGGCGTCTATAAATTGTTGAAATGTGGCATAAATATTAATAAAACTTAATGGAATTTTTCTATAGGCATTGTTTCCCACTTGGTGGTGAGTGTTTTTTGTCTCTTTCTACTTTTTACACTAAGATCTAATTATGTCTTCAGAATCCATCTAAAAATGAAATCATCTCAAAACTATTGACTTGTTAAATGACCTTATCAAGGGAAGGCAGGGGATAATGATCTTTATCATATGCATGGTTGTGATTTATGAAATCTACACAAATATATTTCTCCATTTTTATTCCTCACAAGTATTAGGTATTCTATCTAAGTTTAATGGTGCATAGGGAAGATAATTCCAATCGATAACATATTATTTACTTCTTTTAAGATGAGTGATTCTAGGATAAAATTTAATATCCTTTGACATTGACTAAAGGGTCTCTGATCTAGATTCAAGGGAATGTTATGGGTCATAACTTGAGGGTCAAACATATTCACGTCATTTTAGCTCCATTATATGATATATTAATTTCATATTAACATCTTATTTAATGTTTGCATGCATTCATCATTACATTCAAGTCTAAAGACCATATTTTCAAGATTATCTATAGTTATCATGTTGAGACATTACTTATAACTAAGCTTAGGATCATTTATTGATTTAATTTCTATATTATCTAATTTATAACATATCTCTAGTGATAAAATTAATTTTAGAATATGGTTATCTTTAAACAAAATCACTCCATCTAAATTATGTTATTGTTCTTTAAAATTGAGTCTTTCTTATTCATCAATTACCTATGCATCAAAATCATTGGATTTAGATATGAATTGTTAATTTTATTATCATCATGAAAAAATAGTAAATTTTTAACATTATAAAGTACAAAGGGATAATAAATTAATTCCATAAAAAAAATTGTAGTTTGGTCTTGTCCAATAGCATGAGGTTTGTAGTTGAGATAGCTAGTGAATTAGCCATGGCATTTTTTGCTCTAGGGATGACTAAAATATCAAAAGTATTAAAGGATTCAATCAATCCCTAGTCATAGTACTTGTTGGAAATAAGCCATACCTAGACTGATGATGGGCTAGCCATAGAGGGGCTAGTAGCTCAGTTGGTAGAGGACTCCAACAGTAAATGGAAGCTCCTAGGTTTAATTCTTAGCTGGTACATATGAGTTGAAGCTCACATGTGGTATCAAATATTCTTAAACCTAATCATTGTGGCCTCCTTGATCAATGCATAATATAAGAATAGTTTCAAAGTGAAAGCTTATAGAAGATCAAATCCTATGGACAAAGCATGGAAGCCTATGAAGGGACAAAGCAATGAAAGAGTACATCAGAAGTCTGAGTAGTTCAACAAAGGAGAAGTGAAGCCAAGCCCATTAGATCTTAGTGTGATAAGAAGGAAGAGTATACTGATTCTTACCAAAATCATACCTAAGTAAATTATAATCCTAGAGTGTTGGAAGTATTTTTCACCTACTTGACTAAGCTATGAAAGGATCGACACCAAGCCTAACATTGAGCCATTAGAAACTGATCAAAAGACCAGTCAATGAATAGCAATCCTCTAGATGTTGAAAAAAAAATTGATCATTGTTGAGGTAGTAGTTCATCATTGAGGTGGTCAAAAAATAATGATATAGGCCTACACAGTGAAGGTATACGTTTAAATTCATTATGGTGATGACATTTTTCCATTTCACTCATTGTTATTCATAGAATGTCAAATTACTAGAAGATAATTCTCATGATGCCAAATGAAAGACTAGAGCAAAGCCTTCCAAGGTACATCTTTGAAATATATAAATTTTGAAAATTTAAAGTTATAAATACTTTTTCTATCTTGTAATCACTTTGAAAAATTAAAGTAAGGAAAGACACAAAAATGTTTGCACCCAAGTTGTTATTATCTGATTCCCAACTCTTGAAAGGGCCAAATTTTTTTGCTTGTAAGAAAAAGATGTAGATGATTCTTAAATTTGAATAATTATGGGGTATCATCATTGGAACAATGACCCATCCTACCAGACTTGATGAGAAAAAGATGTTTGATAAGTTAGATGTGAAAGTGCTCATGCTAATAACTCTTAGTATTAATAATGAAGTTCAACTACATATTCATGATGCATAGACATCAAAACAGGCATGGGAAATTTTATCCACAATTTATGAGGCAAAGAACCATACCAAAATACTACATCTATAATCACTTCTTCATACACTCAGTATGAATTCAGGCAAAAAGGTTAAGAAATTCTTATGCCAAGTTGCAGAACTGTGAGTAGAACTTGTTTCATTTGGAGAAAATATCAAAGACAAGATGTTAGTTATGATCATGCTAAGAGATATCCCATCTTAGTTTTGCACATTATTTATAACACTCAACATTACCAAGTAAGTAGTGTCTTTCAAATAACTGGTCAATTTGCTTCAACAAGAGGAAGCAATTTATTCTATGCATGAAGAATTTGAGTACAAAGCCTTGATCTCTAAGAAATGGGGTCCAAAATTAAAGAAGGGACCATCAAATCAACCACAAAAACATCAAAAATAGTATAATATTGAGAAACCAAAGTGGTGGTGTTACATTTTTAAAACACACACGCACGATACTAATCATTATTGGTATAATGTCTTGGTTCAAGGCCAATCCAATCAAGAGGGCTCTTCCAGTAAATAAGATTCAAAGAAATCTAAAAGACATCCTCAATAATTGAAGTAGAAAGGGCATGTAGAAACACAAAATCAAGAAGAGAATGCATCTAATGATGAAGTAGTATAAGAAGTAACATATAGAGCCCATGATGATATTGTACTAGTCTCCCAAACCTTGACAACAATGAGCAAATTTTGGTTAATAGACTCTAGTGCCAACAAGCACATGAATGGATGTAAGGAACTCTTCAATTCACTAACAACTCACCCAACTAGAGATTGAATTTGAATTGTTGATGATAAAGAGTACATTGTAGAAACAATTGGATGTGTCACCATTCTTGTCAGGATAAGATGATGTGTTCTCACAAAGGTAATCTATGTCTCTAGTTTGACAACAAATCTCTTATCTATCAACTAACTATTGAATCACAAGATAAAAGTAAATTTTCTAGTCTAGGAAGGCATCAAATCATTTCTTATTTCCTAAAAGGTTAGGTTCTTGCTAAAGCCTTTTTGAAGGATCAATTATTTACCTTAGATGTTGTTTCAACTAGTGAATTTGCACTCACTACCTCTACAGCAGAATCCACTGCACTTTGGCACTACCATTATGGGCATCTATCTATTGGTTCCCTCTTCCAGCTTACTTCTAAAGCAATGGTACATTAAAATCCTCAACTTTCCCATTATTTATTGATATGTCTTGGTTATCTTGTGGGAAAATAACATTGGGATCCATTTGAGCCAAGTTCTTATCATGCCAAGGAACATCTTGATGTGTATTAGAGCCAAGATAGGAGGCCCAAGCACTAGTAGTGTGGCTTAAGGGGGGTGTTTGAAATAAGCCACACCTGGACTAATGATGCGTTGGCCATAGAGGGGCTAGTAGCTTAGATGGTAGAGCACTCTAGTAGTAAATGGAAGGTCTTAGGTTTGAGTCCTAACTGGTCCATATGAGTTGAAGCTCATAGTATTTGTATTTATTTAAATTGGAAATATTACACTAATTTTTTTTAAATACCTAGTTGATGACCAATTTAGAATCATTATAAACTCTTAATTGATGGACATCAAACCTGATTGTAAATTGTAAACCCAAGATCAAGGCTTCATACTTTATCATGTTGTTAGTACAAGGAAATTATAATATAAAATATATGACATTTATCTTATTAATGAGATCAATGAGTAAAATAACAACCCCATCTCATTTATTGGAGTGTGGTCCATCTAAATATAGTGACCACATACCTGAATATGATCATAATTATAATTTTTAATCTTTACTAGTTTTATAGTTTGAGTATAGACTCCTACATCTATAGAAGTAAAATTAACTTACTCATTGACTATGTTGTACTCTATAATCATAAATTTCATGAACATATTTCTATCTAATCTAATTTTATTTTATACTCCTCTCCATGGTAACCACATATGGGAGAAAATAGTTGATGTGTAACCATTGAGTGATCTTGAGAAATATCTACTCAGTAACATGCCATATGCTTATGAAATATCAACAACTTGTATGAATATAAGCTACTACACTCTTGGTTCAAGTTTTAATTACATATGGACATTTAACAATTCTCCTACCATCTTGACTTTAGACTTGTCTAGCTAAACTACCACTTTATCTAATTTTATAGAACCAATCCTAACTTCTTGTAAATACCTACAAACATAAAATTAGCTAATTCATTAGAATATATAAGAAAAATGTGGAGATTATTACAAAACAATATAATTATAATAAAAATTGGTGAGACTTCAATCCTAGTATTATGGATTGCAACATTGGTATTGGCATGGTTTTTTTTCGTGGGCTGACTACCCTTGTCTGTAGGAGACTTAAGAAGAAAATCCCCTTTTTAGTGATTTTTACCAATTCATGGAGGTTTATGTTAAATTTTATCCTTTCATATCTTCCACAACGTTATAACTTATTTTTTTAGTGGAGGGTTGATTATCACCTGATTTTGGTGGAGGTGTATCATTTCTAGCTTTAGGATCAGGAGGTGTAACAACATTATCTAGTGGAGTTAAAGTGGTTAAAGGTTGATGTTCTCTACTCCTAAGATTATAGTTTCATCTTTGGTAGTATTGGAAAGCTTGAATGTCATTGGTATTCTATTCAGGTTTGTTATCTTCTACATTAAGAAATTCTAAAGTTTCTAAGACCATGGTTATATTAGGGGATTTTGATGAACTAAAAGCATCATAATTACTTGAAGTATTCTGATCATTTGGGATAACCTCATATTCTTCAATTTATTTATATATAATGTCAAAGGAAAGATAAAACTAAACATAATTAATTTCTCCATGTTGGGTTGTGTTATGGACATAACACCGATTGGGCAATGCAATATCCATTATATTGATCTCAGGCAATTTGTTGGATGAAGAATCAAATTTTTTATAGCTCTATTGAAGGGTTTGTAATTTTGGTAAATTCAGGGAAGAATTTACACTAGTTAAGCTACCTAGTTGTTTTTTAAAGTTTAGAAAGTCATTAAACAATATTTAGGCCATTATTTAGATTATATCTAAGTTAGGTTTGGCTAAATATTAAGGAGAATTTTGTGTATTATTGGTTTTAAATGGAACTAAAAATTTGATTTTAAGACTGAGGCATTGCTACATTGCTCAATGGATTTAGAAATCCTAAATTTTGATTAGGGGAAACATGTTCTAAAGGAAGTTGTTTTATAATTGGAAGAGGTTGTGGTAATGGAACATTCTAGTTTGTAGGCATGATTAATTTTAAATTTGGCATGTTTGGGAGAAAATTGGGACTAGGAGATAATATTTTCCCTAGTGGATTGATTTGCCTACCCACTTTTATTTATTTTTCATACACAAGGGGGAAGTTAGTAATAGCTAGATTTCTCCTTAATAAAGTGGTATTTTAATAACCTAAAGCATTTTTTTTACATTTCTAAGGTTAGCTAGGCATTTGGTCTATACAAGTTTGTTACCCTACTATACATCTTTTGAAAATGTGCATAAAAATTGCATACAGGATCATTATATTCTCTTTTCATGCAAGAAAATTGTTGGTATAAGATGTTTGGATCTACCATCTAACTAAACTAGGCTAAAAATGTGTTATTTAATTGATTCTATCTTATGATTGAATTTATAGGGAGGTTAAGGAACCAGTCATAAGCCTAATCAAGCTAGGTAAATGGAAATAACATACAGTCTACATAGTCATGTTCAACATTGAGCAACATGAGGGATGTTTTATATGATGTGACATGATCTTTTATAGTCCTAGTGTTTGTAGTAAATTTTGGAATATAATGCTCAAGTTTTCTAGATAAATCATACACATCACCAAGACTATTTATAGTTGATCCAACTAGACAAGTTGTAGCCATATGGACTAGACTATTAGTGACAAATTATGGGGATGGTTTGGTTGGGTAAACTAATTTTCTATATCAACCTCAATCATATCTAATACAACTATGAGATTGAATATGAGAAACAATTAATCTTCTATGACCCAACCTAACTCTAGATCATGTGATCCTTGAATAAGACTCCAGAGTGATAGACAATAATCTATATTAGTATAAGTTTTTAAGCACACAATAGATTAAAAGCACAAGGATGAGTTACAAGACCTTAATTCGTGAATATTCTTATAATATTTAGAGGTTAAATATTCAAAATACCACAAGATCTAAAATATGGCACTTGGCCCTCCTTATAGCACCAATTTCTATTAGGCTAAAATTGTGACCCACTCAGAGATAATTATTGAATTAACTATTCTGAGAGGACAAGAGTAGCTTACAACACATGAGACAAATAGGCCCATTATTTTTGGGACCTATTGGTTATCTAAGGTCTGATAAAATCTGAATGATATAACATAGGTATGTTGTCATTATTTCCACTAAAGGTTAAAATGGTTTCCTCAAAGATTTTTAGGTTATCACTATTGATTCCTTCACAAATGGGGTATTTAAAATGTAATGGGTAAGTCATTTTCCATAAAAAAAAATATAAAATGGAGAAAAGAGTAGATTAGAAAAGAGGTGAATCCTTTAATTGAGATAGGCTTCCAATACTCAAAAAATAGATTATTATGGGATGCAATAAAATCATTAAGCATAAATTTTAGCTACTATATAAACTAGAAAACCATAATGAGAAAGAATCAAAGGAAAATTATGTGAACATGAAATCTATAACTCTATTCAACATAAATCCATCACACAAGCCTATAGATATTTGCACACTATTACTAATATAAGCCTCAAAATAACTAGACTGATCTCTCAAATCTAATTAAATCAGATGTTGTGTAATCTACTTATAGATGCACTTACACACCAATAACATCATAAACTTCTTTCCATATATTACTTCTCAAATCAATATCTTTGGTAGATAACAAATATAAAACAAGGAGTAAAGGTAGGTCAAATCCTAGCTCAATCTCAACAATGTTTTGGTATTCAAATGTGTCAACCCATCACAATAGAAATAAATGTTTCTCTTATATGCAATGTCTAGTTAGTTAATTGATTATCATGGATAACCAATCATAACTACTCCTAATACAAGCACTAAATGAATCATTAATCATATTTTAATTTCTTATGATAACATATCAAGAAACAAGAATATAAGGATAATATATTCATGGCATGACTCCCCATCATAATTTTTTTAGGATGAGGAAAATGCATTCTCTAATTTAATTTGATCTCCCATTTTGACCTTATTAAATTAAAACCTTCCCCACTAGATAAGTTTTGATCCAAACAATAAGAGAGACCTCATTACAATCTAATTCCAATGATAAAGATTTTGGTTCATGAATTATCTTACCCATTCCACATGATTATAATTATCCTTGATGGTGATAAAACCTCCTCATGATGCTTCCATATTTTATTAAATGATGATAATTAGATAAATCAATATTTGAATAATTGATTATTCTAATATATATATGTGTTGGATATTCTTCTTTTGATGAACTTATTGATGTTTTTAAATACCCAGGTGAATAATCAATGTGATCCAATATTTAGACATCAAATAGTTGCATCTATTAAATTTATTCAACTAGATGAGTAATATAGATAGGGGAATAACTAAGAATATTTTCACTATGATCTCATAGCTAGTGATGATGATGAAGAAATGGACTATCACTTTTAATTATCACTTTCTAGTATTATTTTGGCAATGGCTTCTTATTCATTTTCCTTTTATGATCAACCCATGAGATCTTCAATACAAGATTTATCAACCAACTCTATGTTGTTCCTGGTCCAAAATTCTCAATTATATGTATTGTAGTCACCTTCTCTCTTATACCTATAATCTTTACTTATAGTCAAATTTCAAACCCTCATTTACTTATCATTTCCTTTTTTCCTTAATGTCAAATGTAAGGTCACTATCTATTGAGGCCATTTTCTTCTGTAGGGCTAAGTCCCTAGGATCTAAGTTTTTGAGATGAATCTACATGTCATAATCTCAAAAATTTAGATATTAGAAGACTTTGAGCATGTATACTTGTGACTAGTGAGTCTTGGAGTGTTGATCTATTGACATGTGTATGACTTCAAACTTGTAGAATTGAACTACCAAATGATGAGAGTTGAATACTTGAGATACCAAACCATGAAAAAATAGATACTTTGGTGAGACAATTAGTATGTTATTCAAAATCAAAATCCATATAATTATGTATAAAACCTGAGCAAAGCATGTAACAACTCAGTCCCAACTAGGTCAAATGAAAACCAAATGTGATCAAACATGAATTTTTATGAATAAGTAAATACCAATAAATATACAAATTTATCTAGATAAGGACACTCTAAATTAGAAAATATTATAATAACAACCTAAATGAAGTTTATTTCAAAAATTTAATCATTCTAAATTACAAATTAGACTTTACATGGACAAATAAAGATCATAATCAAATCTAAGTAAACATTTTCAATTCAACTCCCAAGGAAATTAAATCTCAAAAGTTTTAGGATAAAACTATGAATATACAATCAATCGAGGAAAAGCAAAAATGACTTTAAAATCAAATGCTTATAGGCTAGGCTAATACAAAATAAATTGATCATCTAAGAGCACATATTTTACTTAAAATTTGAAATTACATGGAGTATATATCTTGTTGATGAATACATAAACTTGAATCACTTTATAAAACTTTAAAAGGTTATTTTTTACTATGTTAATTCTTGACAAGGATGGTCTAATCATTTTGAATGAATGATCAAGTGAAACTATGCCAAAATTAACAAGTTTGGCTCATGGGTTAGGGACTAAAAATGAAACCCAATATATGCAACTTGAATGGCACTAATAACTAAATTCACACCAGTATGCAAGAATATAAAAATAAAATAGGTATGATAAATCAATAGGGTCCTCGTATGAAAAATTTGAGTATGGGTCATGTTGAACCCAATAATACCCTTAATAAAGGAAAACCATAATAGGAGAGTGAACATGAAACCCTAAGGTAAAAGGGGGAAATCATCAAATTTACATTTATGTCTAGGGA
Source organism: Torreya grandis (assembly GCA_037957365.1). Lineage (NCBI taxonomy): Eukaryota > Viridiplantae > Streptophyta > Pinopsida > Cupressales > Taxaceae > Torreya > Torreya grandis. Next base: position 1,063,614 of record JARHVA010002617.1, read on the forward strand.
AAAAATGATAAATAAGATCTAAAAAATAAAACCCTAAGGTAATAAATATATAAGGAATAATGAAACCCTAAAGCTAACCTAGGGTTTATAAATGTTCAATAAATATATGGGTTCACTAACATGTTGACCCTATTTTTGGATTAGTGTGAATCATAATTTTAACATGTAAAATAACTTCACATTATAATAAATGAAAATGAATCATAAATTTGAATGTAATTGATCTAAAGTAACCTAACAATGTAATTTACTATTTATGAAAATTACTAAGGAGATCTAGATACTTAACTTTATTTGTGGCTGTGTTATAACAATGGAAATGAACTAGAAGTAGGCTTGTGATTTGTCTAGATCTACAACTATGTTTCTATGTGTGAATGGTTGATAGTGTCAGTCTTAGATAGGAATGTTGATGCTAATGACTAGGGTTCATATTATTGTCTTGGACAATTTTTTCTCTTTATGATCATATAATGAAGTGTGCCTATCAGATGTGTCTATGTTTATGTGATATATGACCCTTGACTACATGCATAACTCTATAAATTAAATCCATTTTCCTTAAAACCCATATATCTACTCGTGAAGGATGAAAATATATAAAAAAGTGAGTGTAACTGGGTTAATTTGACCCCAATCACCCTTGTTGATTATTTCTCCTTGCTTATGTGTCTAATACTTTTAATAGGGAATTCAAGCCACACATAGTTTTCCCCCTTAGTTTGAATGTGTAATTTTTCTCTTTCTTTATATGAATGAACCTATATATTTATCTTTGATCTTCAAAATATTAGTGTTTGACCTAGCTTGATGTGTTTCCAACTTGGCTGATTACTACTCCTAGTGCATGATTTACAATTTGAGGTATTTTATCAATATGAAGTAGTTTAATTGAGGATTACTTAAGAATGTAATATTTTCAATATGATTTACCTTGATTTATATTTATATAGGCTCAATTTTTCAATTTCCCAATCCACCGACACGCTAGGTAAATAGCTTGACCTATAAGAAGGGTTTATTTGTTTTAAATAATCATTTATAGGCAAAGGGTGGTAACATAAGCCTTGAAAAAATAATGTCAACATCATTATCTAAGATTGAAAATGTTATTTTAGAGACAAAAGTACCAATTGACATTCTAAGAATGTCTAGGTAGGATATATCATTGATTTAACATAAACTAGAATGTTCATGTAGGTGATTGATAATAACATAAAATGAATCAATCTCATAACTAGAATGTAGGTGTGTGTATTTGGTGAGTGATAAATATTTGGAGACACTCAAGTCATGTGGGATAAGTATAATTCAATATTGACATTTCTAAATGTCAAATAACATATTTTAGTGTCTACATTTTCTATTCACATAATTCCCACAAGATTTAGATAGATATTACTTAATAATAGATTTAAAAATTATGCTCATAAACTACTCAATATTACTAAAGCATTTTATATCACAAATCCCATAAAATGGAGTAAATTAGAATAGTTATTTAATCTCAAACAACTTTGGTATAGGGATTTTGAATGGATATAACAATTAACATGTAGTTGAACCAATAGAAAACACATTGTGGGATATCAATGAGGATGGACCAAATTTACACATTTTTAATTGTATCCACACCACAACATACCCAAATTTTAACCACTAATATACCCTTTCACAATTTATTACAATAAATGGTTTAAATAAAAATAAAAATAACTTGTGAAATATCTCACAAGAAAAGTGTGGAGATATTCAAGAGAGTAGAGAATAAATTAATGATTTTATTGACTAAACCAATAATTTTCACAAACAAAAGGAAACAAATATTAATATGAAGATCACCCAGTCTCCTAATTATAGTTCTTCACTAACCATTGGGCATTAAACATCTTATCCATAATACTTGAATATATATTTGTAAAGATTTATCTAGAATAATTTAACACAAATTGAAAAAGGAAAATCAGTTAATACGCATGAAAGACATCATTCCTTGCATTGTAATTACATAATTTTTTAAACATTTTTTAATCCAAATTCCATGATACAAACTAAAAATATAAAAAAAATAAACCAGGGAATGGAACTACACAAAAAAATCCTTGAATCAAATTATAGGATGTAGTATGGTGATCTTTTAATATATTCTTGTACTTAAATTACACATAAGACTAAAATTTTATAACCTTTTCCTAAACCCTTAAGACCTAAAAACTTTATGAAATTTACAATTTCTTGACATAAATGTTCATGGATTGAAATATAATTTGAAAATACTTAGGCATAAGGCATCACAAGTATTTTATGACACATATAGAAATGAACTCAATGAACAAAAAGATACTATAATTGAATAAAAGATCTAGATTAAGGTGAACTTGATTTATATGTATAAAATGACATAAAATCATCCAAAGATGGAATAAATTTATTCTTTTAAGAACATAATGGCATATTTTTTCAAAGGTGTGATCCTATAAACACCTAAATTTAGTATTAGACACTTTGGCAACATAAAATTTAATATACTTCGACAATGTACATACATTTGACTCTTGTGTACACTTTCCCTCTATGTAATAATGGGGCATAAAATTTTATCCAATATATTTAAAGTTATTCCAAACCATTTTAATTATAACCTACTACTCACTAGTCATTGGATTCATGTTATGGAAGTGGTTCCATCCACCATACATTAGTGGTTAAAATTTTTGTATGAAAGATGCTTGCATACATGTCTTGCGGATAATAACCATTTAAAGTATTATAATTTTTAAAACCTAATTAAGGATTTATAATATGATTATTTGACATTAAATCCTTCATAATACCTTCATTATAAGTCATACCAGTAGAATAAATACATATATATGAGGTAGGAGAAACAAGTAAAGCTAATGAAAATAATTCACCACCAACCGTACCACCTAACCAAGAAACTATTATAATTTCATTAAAAATGTATGAAATAAAAAAGGATGAGATACCATATCTTCCTTTATAGATAAATATCAAGAATTCAAATCTAATTATTATCGAGGAATATAGTGATGTTGATGACAATCAAATCCCAAAAAACATAGATGATAATTTATCTCATCTAAACTTTACACTTATATCACTAGGTGAGTATCAATACAATTAAAACATGGTAAGAAATTATAAATTACATGGTCTCATTTATGCTCAACCTAAGTTAAATAAAATTAAGGCATCCCTTCCAATAAACCATGAAGGTACAAATGGTGTAACCACATCTCTAGAGGAAACTCTACAAAGTAAGAAAGTAAAAAGTGAATGATCTATGATTCATCACCAAATAGATAATTCTCCATATTATTAAAAAAATGTGGGTATGAAATCAAAAAATTATTTAAATATAAATTCATGATAGGAATCCCTTATGATAAGTGATTCATTGATAAAACACTATCAAATATATAATGAATTGATTACAAAAAGTACTACATGTCACATAATGTAAAACTAATGAATATCCAATATTTATGCAAATTTTAGTAAAAACATAGATCTCATAGAAGTAGGACCTTCCATATATATAAAAAAATTCAAATAACTATTTTACAAAACAAACCAAATAATTTATTATATCTATTACTTGATAATAATTTTATCATCATATCATTCATTAAACATTGATGTATGGATTGTTTATCATAATAACAAGGGAATTCATATTGTAGTTATCATAAAAAATTGTACATGGAAAAATAATAGTAAGGCATTACAAAAAAATACTTATAAGTTTAAGGATCAAGACATTATTACAATCATAAAAGAAAATTCCAATGTGCCTGATATGGATACACTAATTACAAATTCCAAAAAGGTCCAAGAAAATAAAATACCATGCAAAGTGTAAAATATTCCTGGAATATAACTAGTGGCTAATCAAGTATTCATCAAAGATGACTATAGATAATAAGTTTGAGTTTATATACAATAAGGGTATGGTACATGCAACATTTAATTTCTACACCAATTAATGCATACAATAAATGAGATATAACACAATATTTGTTATAAGGGTTTGATTGGTCATATTACATTACCAATTGCATGTGGGTCAAAGGTTGTGTAAAAATTAGTATTTTTGATACGTACTAGAAATATTTCTTAATAAACTTAAATAATAGTAATTATAAAAAATTCAATACATTGTGGAAGATATACATAAGTGTGTTACATTCAAGTTTTAAAATAATACAATCCAAATTCAAAAATATAAAAAAGATACACAATAAGAATTCAAACATTCAAAAATAAGTAAACATGCATCACTTAACAAAATGACATTCAAACCTACACATGATGTTGAGATAAATGTATTGATTGGGCATAGACATCTTGGGAGGATGGATGATAATACTCTAAATATACATAGGTATGACAAATTTAGTGATGATGATCTATGGTAATTTGATATGATTCTATATCCAGAGGTAAGCTATTTGTTAAGAGATTCAATGTCTAGACTTTATAATCCCTTAAATTAGATCATAGGTTAGTTTGGACATAATTAAAATCAAATTTTCAAAAAAATTACCAAATAAAATTAAAATATTTTTAAAAAAGGTAAAAACCTAGACCCATGCATGAAATGTTTTGTTTGTACAAAAATTTGATTAATTTTTTTTATCATATACATTTTGAATTACATATCCATTTTCTACCAACATTTTTTTCATGGTATACATGATTGGGACTCATGATATACATTTTATATATGATACATTGACATACATAGGTATGTCATTACTTACACCTAGGGGAAACCTTTCTACATTGGGGACATGCCTACATTACGGGAATATTCAAACATTCTCAAGTTATATATTTATAAACTAGTGTATTATTCATAGTATAGTATTACATGTGACTTTATATTTCACATACTTTCTATATTACTATTTCCTATAGATATTATGCTTCTATATAGTAGATGAGGGCATTGATTGATTATACCAACTAACATTGCTTATACTACATTTTTTTGATATTGATGATTATGTAATTACTTGATCATTTATGTGTGTTGATTATTCTATGTGTACTTGACTATGTCTTATCACTTCATGTGTATGTTGTGTCATAATATCCTCTAGTATAATTTATGACCATGTCATATCCATGTCAAGTTAGATTTATTTTAGGTCTTGTATTATTATGTGCTTATTGATCTTTATATTATGTTTTTTATTTAGGTTAAAGGGTTTTTTTTTTTTAAACTAGGGTCATCAGACCTTTGGATAAGTACAAACATAAGAGATACCAAGGTCTACCAAAGACCAAACAAAAAACAAGACCAAGCAGGACCAAAGACAACCCAACAACTAACAAAGAATGACAAAAGAAACTAGTCTAAGTCTAAACTACCAAAAATATCCTCCCAATAATATTTCATATTTTTAAGGTTCATATAAATTAATAATTTATCTTTATATATGATGTACTGGGAACCATTTTACTTCCCTTACTTACCTTTCCCTTTGCCAAGATCTTGATATTATGTTGGTGTGTGTGTGTGTGTGGTTATATATACAAATATTACTATGAGATATATGTTGTGATTTATATCATGGATACTTATATTATGTGACATTTTCATGATTTATATCATGTATTTATTGTGACTCGTATCACTATATGCTTAATTTAGGCCTTGATAGATAGATAGTTTATAATCTAAGACATATTATGTGATTCAGATGGGTTATATTAAGTAAATTAAGACATATGGGGGGAATTATATAGGATTTTGAGGAATGTTTGAGGCATTATATGACATTGTGATAGACATATGTTGGCATTCTATATCACTTTGATGGATAGATGGACATATTGAGGCATGGACTTTGTTCATGTGAACACTTTGCTAATTTATATGTTAAAAATTGATGGGGAATTATGGTATTATATAATCACTTTAGGCTTATATCCATTTGTAGTGATTTATCCTTTTACATACAAAATTGTTTCAGGGTTTCACCTATACTTATAAACCTATTTTTAGGTTTCACTTTGACATATGAACCTAATTTCGAGGTTCCATAAAAGAGTTGTTTTAATACTAAAAGTAGTGTAGTTGAGGTTTTTGGTTCAACTTTTATCACTCCTACGATGATATTTGGTGAATTTACACTCAGTCAACTCATAGTATCATTGGTTTCATCTCCTTGGGGCATGATCACCCCATGGTATTCTATAAACAAGTTTGACAAGTGGAAACTTTGTTTGTATACCATCATGTTTATTTGTTCCTTTGATTTTCAATTTTAAGTGTTTTAATGATCTATATTAATTCATATTTATCATCATGATAATACATTGATCTATACGTTTTTTTTAATGTTTCTTATGGAG